>BGPR01016152.1:713-35201 GCA_013235015.1 Araneus ventricosus
ACTCCTACAAGGCACATTTTTCACACTCCACACATAGCCCACTCCTATAAGGCACATTTGTCACAACCGACACATAACCCATTGCTACCCTCCACAAATAACATCCTGCATACATAACCTTCATTCCTCTCAATTCTGCACATTACCTGTATTCACATTTTTCCTTCTCCAAATATCACCTCCCCACGCATTATCCATTCCCAGCATCTATAGTTCTCACTCACTCATTACCCCACATTTTCTCACAGTTCTCAAACTCCACCCATTATCTTCAACGACCCATAGTTCTCACACTCCACACATTACCACTGCCACCATCTACATTCCATATAGTCCATACATTACTCACTGCTCATTCGATGGTGTACCTAGAGGGCGGTCCGCCCAAGGCGGCAAAATAAAACATGCAGGGAAACAATTTTATAGCCAAGAAGAGCAGCGAAACTAGCTCAATCATTGTGTACATAAAAAAATCTATTGAAAATCATATTTTTCGCCTTTTTTCAGTAAATTGCCGGTATGTGGAACAAACTCTGGTGTTGAAAGCACGATTTCACAACATATCTGCAGAGATCAAGAGCGTAAAACGACGAATTGCGTTATTAAATCAATTTTTCGGCTGGATTTTTTTTTATTTTATTTTGAGGGTTATGTAACTTGTACGTTAAGGGCGACCTAACGAAAGTTTGCCTGGATGGCAAAAGTTGCGGGCACACCACTGTGCTCGTTCCAGCACATTATCATGACTCATAGTTCTCGCACTATTCGTTTCCTACTTCCATGACGCCTAAATTCTCGCTCTCCTGCAAATTTTTATAACGATATGCAGTTCTCACACTACATTAATTACCTCAATTTAAAACTGCCTAATTTATATGCATCGCAAAATTTTTAATCTACATATTTCAATTTACGACCAAATTTTTTTATTTGCCATTATGGCACTTTCACAGTCAGCAACGTATACCTCATGAAATGAATGATGAATTAATGAGGATTGAGTAGAGGTCCTAGGGAAAAAATTTTGAGAAGAGATTTTTTGCGTTTAAGTAGGGAATATAACAATAGGCAAGTAGAAAGTGTTATGATCGGGCTGCCTTTGTCCTCTCTGCATCATTCATCTAGATTCACGATCTCCCACTACCAAAATTTCATCCGATGCGAAATAAATTGTCTATTTTACATCACGTCAATCTTTATTCTGCATATCCCATCCGTGAGAATTTTCGATTGCTACAACATCGCTTTTATCTCCGCTCTAGCAACATTGATAATTTTATACCCATGTAGAACCATTCAAAATAGCCTGGCCAGTATTGGCTGAATTGATTTTATCATGGGTGATGGACAATTTTAATTAAACGCTATGGTTATTGATTAATTTAATGATGTTAGAAACGTCAGAGTAACCTCATGATATAAATCCATCTGCTCGAAGTTTTAACGCATACAGATATTCTAGTTATCTTTATAAACGGGGCAAACGGTATCTGCATAAATTCTGGCTTTACTTGGAATGCGATCTACTGAGCCTGTAATAATTTCATATTTCGCAAAAGGAGGTAGACGTTGCAAAACATTGCTAATATCGGTATAACCTTTATACCGATATTATCAGTTCAAAATAACTTCGGTTAATAGCATCTTCACCCCTACCCTAGCTCCTCAATTGCATGCAATTATTGAAGAGATTATTACGCGTCTAATAATCGGGATTTTTAGCGTTGAATTCTCCAATATTCTCAGTTACAGAAAAATAGCTTCATGTATATGAAAAGAGTCGCATCTTCTTCACAGAAACATTAAAGTGTAGTTTTAAACATTAGAATTTCGTCGATTCACAATAAATTGTTTAATCAATGGTTTAAAAAGTTTCATCTTCTATTCAATACTTCAATTCCTTCTGTTAAACATTTAACGTAGTATATTCTTCCCAGATCATTGAAGACCGAAAAAAGTAAAAACCAAAAAATTCCATTTTCGGGATTTCTTTTCAATATATAACGTTGTCATTTTAAAAGTATTTTCAGGCACTAGCATCTGTAAATTTAAAGTTCAACATTAAAGTTACAAATTAAATAACCCGGAGGATAGCCAAAAGTCATGACTTGCATGAAGTTGGAAAAGTTTCATAGATGACACAGCATCTTAGCCTAAACTAAACTTCCTCTCAACCTTTTGAGGATAATGATCAATGACCCCCTTGTCTGAAAATACTACTTTAACGTTATATTAAGTGCTACTTTAATGCATTAATCCAATCTTTATCGTAAACTGTCGTCCGGGGTCGATACACTATACTATCGTCCACCTCTAAGCATGAAAAGCAAAACTGCTACGAACCTAAGGTCTGCGTAATCCCGTACCTGAATAAAAAGCTGAAAAATCCAACAGTGTTTGAAAAGTTAAATTTCAATCTGAAAATAGTGGACAACACAGACTGCGAAGTCTGTTAAGACTTCGCTCTCGCGATTTAATGAATTCAAAATCCAAAAATATACCAATTTTGAGGAAAAAATATTTCTTCAGAATTCGGTATCTGTATGACCGAAGACTGACAATTTTCTAAAATAGGTTATGTGTTTCAGAAATCATTTGCAAATAATGCACTACTATTACATTCAGGAATTTTAGTTCGTCGGATTTAGCCATTTCGTTCTTTTTTAGAAGTCAGACCAACGCAAGAATAGATAAATATGGCTTTCAATAACTTTTTGGCAGTCAGCAAATGAAAGACATAGGTAATCGCATTCAAGCGAGAAATTGTTAAATAATAAGACACATCAAATGAACTGCCAATTTGTTTAATTTGTTTGATAGCATATCGAAGAACCCACGCATGACTGGTACTCCACTCAATTATAATAATTGTAACCAAGAACGATTGCGATGAATAATAACTGTAATAAGCTGTTGATGCTGACAGAAGATTCAGCACTTCGCCATAAAAGTATATTATACATTGATGCTCGGAACCGATGCGTAATTTCGATTTTGGTATAGTTTTTGTGAGCCGATTTGCAAGAATATTCGTTTTCTAGGCATACTTGTGATGATCGGTAATTGCCAACTCGGCAGAATATTTCATCCCATGAAATGGCTTATAGATTTGTCTTATTTCTTTAAATATTGCACTCACTTATCCTGAAATAGAGACATTTAAAAAAATCTGACTGGATCCTAATTACTTCATTTCACAATTACTGAAATTCAAAGAACTCCAAGGCAACTTCAGTCATTCGTGTTTATGCTTATTGTCTGTACTGCGACAGAGCCAGTTTTCATTATTCAAATTTGGTTACCTAATAAAAATGTTCTGAATCATCTTACACTTACAGCCCATTAAATTTCTCATAATCTTGGAATTTTATTTACCCACTTCAAACGCTAAATATTAGTCTACTCGTCCTTATTCTTTTTGTTTCCCAAAACTTGTATTAGCCTGTCTAGACATATGACGAGACTATACTTTTTACAGAATTCTTGGTTTGACACAAGCCAAAATACCAATCAACCATAAAAAAAAGGATATGCATTTTATGAGCTTTAATCTATAAACAAATAATTAGTTCCTGAAAACAGGATCTAATTAGCTGAAACCCCTCGCATATTATGTTCTTAGAATCACTTTATATATCCAGGATTAGTCACTCCCGACTCCATTTATATTGAAGTCGGAATGGTGCTATCTACCGAAATCATGATTAAAATATCGAAATCTTGCGTATCACTGAACTAAGGAACTTAACAGAAGCAGAGCTAGGATGAAGCTCCCTTGGAATGTAAATGCATTTAATGGAGCACCAGAAACGATTTAGAAACAACCCGAGACGAAATCATAATGAGCTCAGACGCAATGCTTTGTACGAAACGAATGTCAGTATTTTATTGGACAAACAAAATGTATCATTAGCAAATTGTCGATATCAAAAATCAGCGGTGATGACTAAGAAATGGAATCGCTGAACTCAACATACTGCAGTTTATAATTTACTTTTAATTCATTTTCAAAATTTTCCAATGCAATTAATTTACAAAGACCGTATGAAAAATACTAAACTCAACTGCATGGGAACATTTCTTATTCACGGATATCCTTTTACCTGGTAGCTTGTTAATTCATTTTCCGTCATTAAACCAATTCTCTTTAAAAATATTTTAGGCAATTCGAAAGTTTTTATAATGCTTTAAGATTGAATCTTACGATTGTCTGAATGAGCAAGTTACAAATCTTGATACAACATAGAAACAGTTCTGATCAGCGAAGTTTACAAAATTATATGGTCTTACTCATTGTATTTAATGTAATTGAAGAGACACCTCCAAGAGAGTTTCCCCCTGCTATCGGCGATAAATAGATGCAGCATTCCGTCTTTGAAAACATCAACTTCCTTTTTTATCGGCAGCATGCTCCCAAGTTCTCATTTCAGAATCGCCAACTTCCAAGAGTACCACATTTTTCGATGATGTCGGCATATCCGAGTTCTGCTATTTACAGTGGCTGAAAAGAAGGAATTACATTTATTATTAAGGGAATAAAAAACTGGAGCTTTTCATTGCATTTAGTCACTAGTTTTTAAATAACTTTAACGTAAAATGATACAAATGCCGCACCTAATTACAAATATAAATGTAGCTGTAACAAGAAATGAATAACTATAAAATTCTGTATGGAAAAAAAATTTAAAGCAAGAGATAGAGATATAAAAACCCTATCAATTCCTGAAATCGGTGCTTGTTATTTTCCATTTAAGCCGCTGCCTAAGTGAAATGAGCACTCAAGACACTATCGCGCAGTGATTTAGATAAAAATTCAGTCAATAAAAAAAATAGAGATTTAACCTCTTAACTGTGGTGCCCGAACATGGTTCTTGTATCGAGTTTTATTCTTATAGTCTAAAATTAATTCATTCAGATATATTTGATGCAAAAATTATGCGTAATCCAAAACACCTCAAATCTTCTATGGAATCTTGGTTGAATCAATACGACTACACATTTCCAAAAGAGAAGGGGTCATCTAATTAGATAGTAAATACAGTTAAGGGATTAAAATATAATTTCGAGTAAAATTATTGCATAATAAACCCCTGGCAGTTTAATTTCTTTTATCGCCAAATAAGTTCTCTGCTTGAAGTATATTTTATTTCTAATCTATCAAATAAATTTAATGTAAAATTAATCATAAATTTAAAAACAACGAAATTTAAACAAGACTAAAACGAATGATTCTAAAGTGTAAATAGAAAACGTTATTTTAAAAATTAGACAAAGTTTATGAACTATTTTTAAAAAGTCAAAAAGTAAAGTGAAGTTGTTATTTTACCAAAGGATCTATGAAGAAAAAAAATCTCAAATAGCAAAAAGATTTGCTTCTAAAGTTACGATCAGAAAGTGCAGGATAAGCCTTAGATTTCAAATTACGCATTATTGTATTACCCATTTATTTTCCGCGAGCTCAATGAGACATTCAAGCGTTGAGATTTACGAAATGCAGGCTTCAAGTCCTCCGGGTAATTACTTAATTCTCGAGGATTTACCCAAGAAAATTTCACTTTTATGTTATCTTAATTATTCTATTCCTTCGGGTCATACTTATTCCTAAGGTGCTTGTGCGAAATTCCTCAGTTTTAAATGCAAAATCCCGAAGATGTGAAATTCACTGAAAACGAATAAAATATTCCATTCTTCGATAAATTTTCAAGTAATAGACGTTTTTGTGGAAATATTTTGAAACTTTGGCGATTTCTTTTATTCGTTACACAATTGAGGCAAATGATTCAATATAAATTTGAATTTAATGAATTATCCCAATATGAAAATGTTCTAAATACTTCACTTTTTTTGTGATAACTATAAAATACATCTCTTACAACTTGCATTTCGATTTCTTGCAGCGAAACTTCATTGAATTATTTGGAGGATGGTTCAGTTCATTTATAAATGGAAATAATTAGTATTAATTAAGCCGATCAGCAATCAATTGTCAGAAGGTTTTTCTTTCACCAAAGGATCAAACTAAATTAAGGACGATTTTTAAAAACAGTAAACTTAAGATTTTATTTTTTCAAAAAATTAATAGAATTCGCGTGCTTCAAAGCACGGTGGAGGAAAATTCTATGCGACCGAGCACAAGCAGTGAGAAATAATTATAATTTTGCACAATCAAGGTTTTTATACAGAAGATAAGTCACTGTATCATTATTAGATAGAGATTTAGATGGCAGACTTGAAGCCATCACAATTATATAACCACATTTTAAATTAACCACTTAACCCTCTGACTGCGTAGGCAGCAAGTCTATTTTTAGTTCACTTATGTTTTTATGCATGTTTTTGTAATCGAACCTGCTGTTTTTAACAAATGTAATTGGATTGGCCCTACAATAAGGTGACCAACTTTTAACCTCCAACAAAGGGAGGACACAAATAAATTGAGACTAAAAAATATAAATAAAAAGAAACATTTAATTCATTGCCACCACAATACAGCAGAAACTATGGAGCAACTTTGATATAGGTCCCCACTGGCGAAATTTTGTATTATTGGTGACTTTTTTGCGTAAACAAACATGGCGACGGTTTTGTTGCCTAACGAAACATGGCGCCTGTTTTGTTGTATTGCCAAAAAATTTTGCGTACGAGTTCAGGGCAAATTTTTTAAACTTAAAAAAGCATCAGCGGCTTCACTTTCAGCAAGGCGGGAACCTCGTAGCTTCTCTTTTTCCTTGAATGTTAGGAATCTAGTTTTTTTTTAATTCCAAAAAACGAGAATTTCCGAAAATGACATTTTTCGTTTTAAAATAACCGCGACTGGCGCCAAACAACGTAAAAAGTCGCCGAAACAAAAGATATCGGCAATGGGGACCTATATCAAAGTTGTGCCGAAACTATAATATTATAAATGCATGATAAAAAACATTTGTAACATCAATTATTGTACACTTTTCGAGGAAGGACAGAACTTATACAAAAGAAAGACGGTTAGTCACCTTACCTATAAGAACTTCCAGACAGTTGTGAAGAGACGAACGTTGAGTGTCGCGTGTTTAAAATATTAATCTTTATCATGATAAAAAAAAAGTGGGTTCTGATACCCAATATTTTAGTGTGATAAATTTAAATCATCCTGTAAAATCTCACTTCTCGCTGTTGCAAGTAGTCGTTAGGAATAAATTCCCAATAGAACCAATTATGTTAAATTTGGCTGTATTTGCAAACAGGATGGATTCCAATAAGATATGGACTAATTTATCGTTGATTGTACAAAGTAAAGTTTTCTGTTCTTCACAATCGCAAAGATTTTATTCTCTAGAAACGCCCACACAAGCCAGCTCATCTCGGCTCTCGAAGAACAGATTCAATTGAAACTGACGAGGAATATTTTTCAATGAATCCTGCAGAAACTTTTATATCATTTAAAAGTGGATTCTTCATAAATTTTCGAATGAGTCTTTCCAGCTAATTTTGCTGGACGACATTGCATTATTTTCAATTCGATTTTCCAGTTTAAAGTGATTTGTTGCATTATAAATCGTCAAATGCTTAATTTTAATAATTAAGCAACATTTCGAACTGATTTACCATTTATAACGAAATATGATTTTAGAATGTCGTTTGTTCCCTTATGCTGAAGAGCCATTTTTAATATAAAATTAGCAAAAATATTCCATTACTTAAATTTGATAATTTGAATATTTTTACGAAGTAAACAAAAAAAATGTAAAAGCCAAGCTTTATTTTAAACTCACTATAGCGTAAAAGATGCACCAGAGAGAATTTTATTAATTTTTCCAAAAACGTTTTAGTGCTTATATCTGAATACTTTTTATTCCTTCTCTGACTGTATTTCATTTATTTTTAAAAAGTGAAACATTTTTTTTAAAAACATATTAGATTAAATTTAGAATCAAATGGAGATATGAAAAAAATGTTAGACTAATTTATTTCGAATTAGCACTGGAAGATTTTTCTTCAAATTTCCGAAGTGTCCGAATTCGTTCGAGATTACATTCGCCAATTAAAACAGTAAATAAAACAATGAAATACTTTGGTTACTTACGAAGATTCCAGTTTAAAATGTTACAAACTACTAGTAGAAATAAAACATTTCCGATGAGAAAACTTCATCTTAAACATTTTAATAAAACAAAATTACCGTTATATTCAAAATAGGAAAACGCATTCTCCACCAAAATATTTACTATAAGATATCGAAATAAATACGAACAAGCAAAATAATTTACCTTTTATTATCCGAAGAATAAGCACTGCGTTGTTCAACGTCTGTTATCTTGATAAAAGACCCAGCATGTTGCATCAAAAGAGGATGGAATTTTAGCCAGTCTCCGCAGAGGAATCGATGACGAAAACTAAGCTAAACTTTACTCGAGATGTTAAAAGCTCTACGAAAACTACAAAAGAAGATGTCGAATTCAAAACAAAAACTACAAAATGAAAACCGATTAATATGGCATTGTATTATTCAGAACTTAAAACTTAATCGTTCTCTTCTTCCACGGATTTAAACAAGGTAGAAACCCGAAAGGCATGGAGATTAAAAACAACTTATATAAGAAGATTAGATAATCGGGTTCGAATCCCGAAGATTCATATGCCAATATGGACGAGTTTTCTGTTTTGTTTATTTACATTAAAATGCCGCAACTACGTAATTCCAGTGTAATGCTAAGTCAATGGAATCTTCAAAGCGGAAGTCCAAAAGTAAAGCAAATAAAGTCGAGGTTTTTGATGTAAGTAAACAAAACAGAAAACTCGTCCATACAGAAAAATCCTGAATAGATGTACGGGAAATAATGTAAAAGAAAATATTCATCAACATTCAGTGATAAACTAAAATATTTATCTATCAGCTTTTACGGAGAATTAGGAAAAAGTAATCCGTTATTGAATCAGCAGGACAACCCTAAATGTTTTTTTCCGCAGAAACACAAAAAGAAGGTTTTCGTCCAGCAACATAGAAGTTAATGTAAGAATACTAAGGGATCTATTCTGGTACCCCCAGTTGGGGGGGGGGGGGGGGGGGGGTCCGTTGGTAACGTACGGAACCCAACCCAACCCCCAACAACTGAGAAATATAAATCAGGCTGAAAAAAGGCTGGAGGTTGGAGTTTCAAATCCTGATTAACCAAGTGTGGGCTTGGGCTGAAATATGTTAACATGACTTCATTTGTCATTTCTATGACATCCGATTGGGGAGTTCCAGATTTAAGTGAGTTCCTTAACCTTTGTTTTCCACCTCATTGTTTTTCATTTCCTTCGAATCTTGTAAGAGTCTCGGTTTCAAATTCAGAAAATTGTGTCTTGGAGTCTTTATTTATTTCCCCAAAAAATATTCTTCGTGCGAAGAAATCCCATATGATCAGTCTGTGGATAAACCTAAAAATACCTTTGCGTTAGGACTTTGCGTTGCGACTCGGAAACAGTACGTTTATCCACTGAGCCGTAATTGAATTTCTGACAGACGAGTTTTCTGGTTTGTTTACATGCCTTTAATATGTATTTCCGGTGTAATTCTAAGTCAATGGATCTACAAAGCGGAAGTCCAATATACAAGCAGATAAAGTCGAGGTTTTAATAAAATTAAACAAACCAGAAAACTAGTCCATAATCTTGAGTATTAGAGAAATGAATTAGTACTTCACAAAAAAAAACCTTTATTATACAGGATGTTCTTAAAAAAACGTGACCATACTTTAAGGGTATGCAGAAACAAGTCATTTTTGAAGTAGAGCATGGGATCGGAAAAGCAAATGAGATCCACTACAGGAGGCTCTTTGTCAGCGAATTAAGTCAAAAAAAAGGATAAACCAGATAAAATGTACAAACACAGATTCAATGAAATACAACTATACGATAGTCCAACAACCCAGTTGCATGAATAAAAGCATGAGAAGCGTGAATCGCCTCTGACGGCAAGTCCTCTGAACATTTATTTATTCACCTCCAACACTCCTAAAGTATTCCACAGGTTTGTTGTTGATACTGCGTCCTACTTGCCATTGTCGTATCTGTCATGCCGCATACGACTTGTAATGTTGTTATTCATGCAACTGGGTTGTTGTGCTATTGTAAATTTGTATTCCATTCAATCTGTGTTTTTACATTTCATCTGGTGTATCCTTTTCTTTGACTTAAATCGCTGACAAAGCGCCTCCTTTAGTGGATCTCATTTGCATTTCCGAGCCCATGTTCTACTGCGAAAATGTCTCGTTTCTGTATGCCTGACCTACTTTTAAAGTTCGGCCACGTTTTTATTAAACACTCTGTATCATTAATAAGACCGATTAAAAGCGGTTCACTAACAATAGTAAATTTTTGTGGACGTTACGATGCATCTTGTATTTAAATTGGTGGGGGTTTTTTTAATTCTTTTTTTTGTTCCTGCGAGATAAATTTGTCCTCGCCGATTTATTGTAGACCATTCTGGAATTTTGTCTCTTCTCGAAATACCTTTTTCAGCCACTCATTAATAATGCAGGCTCTACTAGTGTTAATTCTTGCAAATTCTGAAGCTATATTTTTAAATGATCTATAACTAACTGCTACAACTGAATTTAGAAAATTTGCTTTGAAATAATATGCTTCATAGTTCTGCCACGAAAGATTATCGTCAAAAATGCAAAGGCAATAAGACATTATAAGGCTCAATTTTACTCGAATCAAAATATTGAGAAAAAATCTCTTCGATGTGCATGTTTCTAATGATGTGCACATTTGAGCTAAATTTTAGTAGCTCTAGGTCTGCCTGCATAGCCCGAACAGACACACACATTCTATTTTATTATTATTAGAGATTTGAGAAAAATTGTTTTTAACAGTTAACAATTTCATTACTCACTAACAACATACCAAATAAATAATCAGGATTTTTCATTTTACAGATCTATATTAATACAAGACTTATTTCAATATTTACATTTTTTTATGTAATGTTTTGGTAATAGAAAAATTTTCATGCGCATTTCACTTTATGATTCGCTTTTGATGAGTTAAGTGATCGACAGTGATGTGAATATTTTCCATATGAAATGTTTCGGAAACAGACTAATTGGTATGTTTGCCAAGTTCTTGGTAGTCCTTTAGAACCTATTTTCTTCTGTTCATCTGTAATAAGTTGGACCAAAAAATAGTAGCATTTCTACAAACCTTACACATGGCATTGCTTCTTTTAAGCTAACATCTGTTAAGTTGATCATTAAAGCGGACATTCACCGCTGTTCCACTCCACTTCTTTTGGAATACAGAAAGGCAAAACCTTTCGTCAATGTGATATCCCGATGAAAATTGGAGCAGATAGACAGCGCTGTTGGAATTCCAACGAGGTTGGTTTTCCATTGGAATGGATGGCCATAAAAATGAAATATGATTTTTCGAGGCGGGCGATAAATCACCTGTGTGGGAGGGGGAAAGTGCTTTGGAGTTGCGGTTAGACTGGGGAAATCAGGGCGTGGAGGGTAGGGTGCTCTCTCTAAAACGTGGAAATCCCCCGTGTGGGGGAGAGGGAGTTGGGCGGGAGGAGGAGGGATAAAAGCGGCGGTCATGCACTTTGGAATCTCCGTGAATGAGATACATAAATCGATCGGCTTGATGGAAAATAAACCGGTCTTTGGACCAAATGGAATGGTTTTGACTACTTGTGAATGTCCAGCTTAACGAGCTCTCCACTCCACGCAAATGGCGTGATGGCAGTCCACACGATTCCATTTTTTAGCCCATCCATTTAGTCAGATCATTCACAAGCGCTCCACGCAATGCAAATGCATCGGGTACGGGTCACTCTGATTATCTACTTAAATCCCCCCGCCTGTTTTGATTTCCTCTAGAGCCAGAGAACCTCCCTCTTCCCCACGTTTTAAAGTCAAAGTGACGTCATAGATGATGCGAATTCATCTTCATTTTCTGACATAAAGAATGCTACAGAGAGGATACTGGCCCCTTCATTTATGTAATATTTTGGATAATGGCATGACAACACTGCTCGCCTATAGAGCGACTGCCTCTTCAGTTTCATCTTTGATCGACAACAACTCTTCTGTATGTACAGAAAATGTTTACTCAAGGATGATATCAAAGTACCTGTAGTTCGAGAACTTGGCAAGTTGCTGAATTATGTTAATTGTATTTAAACAACGATTCCATTTTGAAATGATACTGTATGACTATATGACATTAAAATAAATTTTATTTTGTAAACTATTCATCAGTTGCACCACTTATTGCCTTCATACAGAAGATACACATAGTCGTAGGAATATCGATGATCATAGCAGTAAATTAACATGATAATTAAAATAAAAAAGTTTTTGGACTTCGTTTAAAACATTTTACAGAAAATAATTTAATTTCCGATAATAAATGAACTAGAAAAAGTATTCCTATTTAAAAGGCAAATCGCTTTATATTTGCTTCTGTCAGTGCTCAAATTCGAAACAAATTCCATTTTCAGATCATTTCGTGAGTTACTGACACAAATCACTCGTTAATATTACATTGTCTATGCTATTCAAATTTTTGGCTGAATTATAATGGATGGATTCATACTCGATGATAAATTCATGTCTTTTCTTTTTCAGATCTGACACGATGTTTAGACCAGGATGCATCTTTTTCAGCATCGTCGAGAAAAATTTATATTGAACCATCATGGAGCTCTTCTACGAATTCCACTCTTCTACAAGAACATTTCTGGTGAAGGACATCCATTAGTTCTACTCTGACAGGATAGGGGGGAATAGGTACAACATCGCAAGTACAACTTGTATCTACATTTGAAGAAAGCTAGAATCACTATTTGACATTAACCACTTAAGGACCGAGTTATTTTGTAACTTACGGTATTTAGGACGAGTTAACTCGGGTTATGTCCTTAAGCGGTTAAGAACTCTCTAACATATGGATTTCACGAGGTTTATCTCTCAAGTGTCCATTGTAATAAAACTACTGCTACAACGTTTATTAAGAATGTTAGTAACCTTCTATTAAATCAATTCAACAAACATTTAAGACCACATCTGAATGGTTCTAAATAGACCAAAAACTGTTGTATATTCTTAGATTGAAATTGAAAAATGTCGTAGTGACTTTGCAAAAATATTACAAGCAAAGGAATATCCAACAGCTCTACTTACTGACAGTTTAGAGAACTTCTGATATCATTAAAACGCTTTGATGTTAATGAATATTAATTCCATTAGCATTGTTAATATGCAGTTGTGTACTGACCGCATAGGATACAATATGGTCAGCAATCTTTTTAAGGGAAATTCTTTGGAGCATCTTCGAAATGATTGCTGCGCCTATTTCGAAAACTTCCGATATTGAATGTTCCATATTTTTCCTGAGATTACTAAAAGAATCTTATGTCAAAAATTTTACTTTTAAAAATTTTTAGATTACAAAACCTTTATAAAAGCTTCCGACATAGCGTAAATATTTTATAGATTGGCCTACCAAAAAACAACATTTTGTATTTTGGTTATCTGTAGAAAATGTCCATTTATTTATTCAAAGAAAAGCACACTACAGAGATATCGTTCAGCAACGGATTCCGAGACTACCACTTTTGGACTATTTTACATCGGAAAGGGGTGTCAGGCAATGAGTCATATGAGCGCATTTCCGGAGTTCTTTGTTAGATCACGCTCAGTAAAATGTAAACATCGCCCTTCCATTCTGCACTTTCTCCCTATTTTGATGAAAATAACTCAGCCCGGCGCATGCGCAAAAGCGCGGAGGGTTTCCGAATCCGTTGTTAAACAATAACTCCATTTACAGAGTGCAATGAACAACAAACACACAAAGAACTAAAGGCACAACGAGCGAATCGTAAAGGTATTAAAAAACGCATTAGAAAAAAAGTTGAATATTAGCATTTTACCTCAATTTCGCATAAAATATAAGCTCAAGTCTTGACCAAAATAGCAACATTTATTTTGGTTGAAACAACAGAAGATGCTCATTCAGTTTTTCTTCGACAATTTTGTTTTGGAAAGCAGTAGTCCAGTAATAAAGAAGAGTTCCTGGGTAGATTCACATCCTCTTAAAATTTGATGAATCCAGTTTGTGCCTAGTTATCAGGGGTTCGTTTTCCCAATGGTATCGAAATATTCGTAAATATTTTCTAATCCATAAACGGGAAAAAAAGGTAATAAATTTTATTACCTGTTTTTCCCGTTTCTCCTTGTAACTAAATATCTTTGAAATGCTATTGCACGAGGAGAACAGTTTGCTACTAAATGGACTCAGTCCGTGCAGTGTTGTTCATCAAATAGCTATATCAGCAGGAATTTCAATTACTTATTTGGAAGTATAATTTATGTTGTAAATAGTGTTACCTCGTTTCCTTTGCACCTTCTTTCTTCGTCCATTGCCGTAGTATGTTGCCCGTACAGTTCAACCACTCAGATCAGATTTTTTTAAAAACAACTTGGACTAACTGACTTAACTAATGTCAGATTTCCGAAGGCATGTTTTTACTCTTAAAATGACGTTCTGATTATTTTAAGTGGTCGACTATCTATATATATATATCAGAAAGCATTTGAAAAATTTTTACAGCTGTACATTTAGGTATGGTATTTTATTATATGTGCAAAATTTATCATTGTTATTTGAATTTATTCATAAATTTTTGCAAGAATTTTCGAGAAAAACTTATTGGATGCAAAATAAAAGTGCACTTCTGCCATCTCATATAATCTGTTAATTTTCTTTAGTTTCATTTTATAAATGAAATGTATTCGAAGAATTCCATGTATTTGTATAATTGTCGGATAAATGATTTCATTCTTGAATGTATCTGTACAAATTTTAAGCACTTTTAAATTGACTTGATTTGCTTCATGTTTGTAAAGATGAAATTTTGTATTAGAATTTTCACTCACTAATGTACTAGAGTTTTGAAATTTTCTACACATATGTGCCGTTGATGACAATACATTATTTTAATATTTTCAGAACTTAACTATCAATTAAACTATTACTTTAATTGAATTGTGATTCCATAAGTAAGACGCCACTTGGTAGTGTTTTGAGAAAAATTCAATTTATAGGTTGCATGTTTAAATTAACAAATTATAAATTAAAGACTAAAAAGTAAGAAAGAATTTTTAAAAATTTCTACTTTTTAACACCCTAATAAGTGTTTTTAAAAGCTTTTTTGTATTAAATTCATCAATGTTGTGGATATATGCAAGGATCCTGGCATCCGCATTTGTAGTGTGGACTTTTAAAGTCTTCAAGCATGAAACAAATAATGCTTGTTTCCATTAATTAGAGTTTTGAGCAATAATTTTGGGTGACGATTTACTTTGTGATTAAGACTGAAATAAAATTTGGTGCTTTTTCTTTAAGCAGCCAACGTTAAAATATTAGACGCTTCTGCATACAGTGTATATGATGTTGCAAACATTTTAAGGTGTACAATGGTATTCAAAAGGAAGTTTTTCAATTTCTGAGCTATTATTCTAAAATTATCATAACAATTTTATTATACCATTCTTATGTTATTTAATTCATTAAATAATTCAATTCATAAATTCATTCAAGTGCGTAAAAATTCATTGTTAACTCCTAAAAATGTATTAAAATATTGTAAAACTTCAAATTGTTCCAGACACATTAAAATATAACAAATATTTTTCAAGATTTTTTTAAATAGATATTCTATATCCAATTAATATTTTACATATTAAGCATCACTGAAATTGCAATGTTTACTTCAAATCTAGAAGTACTTGATTTTTCTTTAACGTTTTGCGAATGTACGAGAACCTCAGTAAACTGATATTATTAGATTTATTTAAGCAATATTCTATCAATATTTGCTTATACAACATAAGAAAAGAGTTGTAGCTGAAAACATGATGCGGTTGAATTATTTTAAAATTGGGATGAACTCATAAAACTTTATTTTGAAAAAAAAATGCTAAAAATATATTTAAAATGTCTATCAACAATATCAATAAGAAAACGCTTATATTAAACGTGGAATAAAGATGTCTAAAAAAATATTTTTCAGACGATTGTCAGTAATCTGTTTTTTTTTTTTTAATAAAAGGTTTTAAAAAAATTTGGTAGAAATTTCACTTTTTCAACGTCCATTGTATCCTAAAAGGAGTGTTAACAAGAAAATATTTGATTGTAATAAATATTTTTCAACAAGATTGCGAATTTTCACATTTGTTGTTAACTGTGTACATGATGCTATGCAGATTTTGAAAAATTCTATGTTGTATGTAACTAAAGATGTAATTAAGATGGTTGTTATGTAATAATCAAAATTTGTTCTTTAACTATTAATTACTAAATATTTTAAAACTTGTATATTTTTAATATTGTGAATATAATTATTCACCAATTAAGTCATAAGATTTACTGTTTAATGTTTTCCACTTCTCTTGGAACGTTCATATGTCGATGTTCTAGAATGCCTACTATTAATCATCCATTTTTGCAAGCTTCAAGAGATGCTAATGATGCTATGAAATGACTCTTTTCAAATATCTGGCATTTTAATCCTAATTTCAGCAATATTTTTTCCGTCATCTGTGTAAATAAGCTAAAATGAATTGCCTGTTTGCTGCATTCATTCACAATACCTCCTTAAATAAGTCTTTTATTTTTGTAAGTGAAATTTAAAACTCCTTTTGTTTTAAATCCTGAATCGGGAGCATTTTAGTTGTATTTAATTTTCTTTAAATATCCGAGTGTTTATGGTATTCATTAAGATTCCTCTATATTTTTAATGTGTTTTCTCAGCAAGGGATGACTTATTGGCACTGGCGCCCAGCCAATCAGAAATCCACAGAATTTTTAAACAGTATTTGATCATCATTCCTGATCAACACGGTGATCAATATGCTTCAGGAGAAAATGAGACGCTGTCATGTAGTTGACTAGTTAGTATTAGCAAAAATTATAATTAAATGTGAATATCTCTTTTTTTCACGAATAAAATACACATTTATTTTCATGAAAAATATTGAGTATAAGATGAATGGCAATAGCGCAGGCGCAAACATTTCATTTAAGTCTTTTTTCCATATTAATGCTATAATAAAAAGCTTAATATTTTGAATGAATGGTTTCTGCTCTAAAATATATAAATTTTGTGGAAACTATTCCTTACAAAATTATTAAATTGCTAAATTTTTAATTCAGAGAAATTATTCTCTCAAATGTTATAAAAAAGAATTTGATGGTACAGGTTTGAAATCTATGTTATTTTATAGTAATTCTTATAAATGTTTTATATTTGATTTATTATTATGAGTTTATATATTAATGGAATGCTTTACTTTCTTACGAAGTAAAATTGCGATATCAGATTTTCTATTAATACTATATACTTTTGACGGCTGGATTCGGCCCAAGATTAGCCGTAGATCAAGGGGTTCCCAACCTTTTTTCCGTCGCGTACCCCTTGATTAGTCTTTTATTTTCGCGTACAACCTACTGTCATATCCTCCTTCCAACCATCTGTCTATGAAAAAAAGTTTTTATCAATAAGGGCTTAGGTCCGCTTAAAAGTCAAATGACTCGAAGTAGTAACATTTGCAGAACTTTTATTTCAGATTTTATTCCATTTTTTACAATAGTATTAGTTCAACGACAAAACAAATGTGAACCAGTATTGTAATAATTTCACATTAACTTATAAGGATAGCTAAAAATTACACTTCCTTTTGCTTTCTTTTTTCCTTGTTCTGAGGGTAGGCTTTAGGACTTGCACAGCTTTCACTTTTACTTTTCACACGAACTTGGGGAAACCGTATTCTGAAACATTTTAAATCCCGTTTGTTTTCTTGTGTCCGCCATTATCGACTTGGAGTTCACATTCCCCCAACTGGTCCTTCGCGTACCTCTGGGGTTACGCGTACCACAGGTTGGGAACCTCTGACGTAGATTAATAAATTAGGTGAAAATATCATATACTAAAATTTTCCTATCTAGCTTGCTGCGTTTGAGTTACCACCTTCACGCATACAGGAGCAGACAGTCAATACGTGGAAGGAATTTGTCAAAAATTTGACGAGATCTTCAATTCGATTAATAAAAACCATATACATATTGCCTATGTTTAGTTTGTGTTTTTCTAGTTATTGTATAGAAGCCTGCCTGCCTGATTCAAGTGTGTGTTTTTTCTTTCTTTTTGTTTTTACTTTCTCGTATACGAAGTATACAAAGAGAAAGTATTGTAATCGTCAAAAAATTCGAACTCGAGATTTTGACGAATCTCCACGTTTTGGACCTCCCTGATTCAGAAGAACACAATTTTGGAATTATGTCTGTCTGTATGTCTGTGTGTCTGTGAACACGATAACTCGAAAACTATTAGAGCTACGGGGATGGTATGTGGTGTTTAAACATAATTTGTAGGTTTCTATCGAATTTTGGACAAAATCCGTCAACGGGAAGTCTGTCTGTCTGTATGTCCACGGTCATGTGAACGCTATAACTCAAAAACTTGAATAGCTAGATGGATAAAATTTGGTACACAGTTTTATCGTCATGAATGTAGGTCCGTATAAAACTTTGGGCCAAATCCGTCAAAAAGATGCGTTCAAATTGCATATTCAATTTCTTTTAATCCGATTCTCATGCGCATGCGTACTGGTAGCAATCTGGTATTGTTGTAAATTTTATTTACAACAATAAATAATGTTTTCAAACATAAATTGTAACAATTTTTTTATTGTTGTAGATAAAATTCAAACCGATCTCATTATTTCAGCAAATCTTTTATTTACGCGCTTTTGCAATTGTTACGGTTGTGGTAGTATAAATTGTTTTCTTGGGAATTCAATTCCAAAGCAGAATTTTCGCTTTAGTATTCACTGCATTGCCTACTTTATAGCACCTGCTTCAAAGTAATATTGTTTTAAAACGTGGCAACAGTTATTTGATTTCAGGTTTGTTTGTTTGTTTCACTTTCTCACATACGAAGTATACAAAGAGAAAGTATTG
This sequence comes from Araneus ventricosus, assembly GCA_013235015.1. NCBI lineage: Eukaryota > Metazoa > Arthropoda > Arachnida > Araneae > Araneidae > Araneus > Araneus ventricosus. Next base: position 19,704 of record BGPR01016152.1, read on the forward strand.
TAATCGTCAAAAAAATTCGAACTCGAAATTTTGACGAATCTCCACTTAGAAAGTATACGAGAAAGTTTAGGGGAGACTACTCCCGCTGGTTTGTACTCGAGGTCTGAAACTTAAAAAAAACTTCCTAAAATCTCGTGGTCAGGATCGGATTTACAAATTTCTACGCCCTGGGCCAAAACATATTATACGCCCTAGGCCAAAGCATATTCAGCGCTCCCTCGTAAAAAATCTCTCTCTATATATAACGCTAACATGCGTGGCATAGAAATCGTCCTTATTACTTATTGTCGAATGGCAACGATCGGTTTGTTTACAAAACAAAACCGGTAACCTCCGCCATGTTAGAAATAAATTCATAAGAATAGCTTTCTACTATATTCGCTTTGGTGTAAAACAACTTTTTCTCGCAAAAAATGGGTTTAGGATATTGAGTTCACAATATTACTTATAATATAATGAAACTTTGGATGAAATGATTCAAAAGAGTTTCAGTTAGAAATGAAGCAGATAGGCTTAGGTGAACCAGAGAACGTTCAAGTCAACGTCAATACAGTTAAGTCAGCGGTTTCGGCTTTTCTAAAAAAATTCATTCAAAAACTTGCAAATAAATTTTATTAAACCCTCCCCTCCAACCAAAATTCAGCTGTTGAAATCTAGAAATTGTTACACTCTTTTAAAATGATGCCAAGTCGCCAAAGCTAATGCATGTATTACTTGCATTAACTTTGGCGACTTGGTGGCAATGAAGCGCAGCGGTCAAGGTCTAGCTTTGGCGATCTGACGGCGTTTTAAGAATGTGTACCAACTTCTAGATTTCAGACAATTCAGCAACCTCTAAAATGCCAAACTGAGATGTAAATGGCAGTCGAAATCACTAAAGACCCTGTTTTAGTTCCGATCTGTGCGTCCCGATAGCATAGTCGCCAAGATATCACACTTCTAACCCAACGGTGTGGGTTTCGGTTCTTGAGTGACCAAATTTTCTCCCCGAGTATTTTCGCTTGCTAAAATCATCTTCTTCTGCCTCCCATAATTATCCCCTCCTTAATAGTTTAATGGCTTTATTTTTTAATCCTTGAAAATTAAAACAATTAAAAAAGAATCTATGCACATATTTCTTCCTAAAATTATTCTTTAATAAATCTCTTCATTTGGTATATGCATTAACTAACAGGTATAATTTCCATTTTCATCAAGCCATATCTGCTAGATTTACGGGGGCTGCGGCCCCGATGAACCTTAACCCCTCTAATCAACTACGGAGATCGAACATCAGGCAATTTCCGCCAATTTGGCAAAATTTGCATGATGTGCGGATAACGGTGCGTAGACGCTCGGCGCCGGAGCAGTTAGTTTTATATAATTTTCAAATTAATATACAATAGTTTATCTTTCAAACATATAATCACTGAATACAATCATTATAACTTTTGAACTACATTAAATTTTTAATTCAAAATTACGCTACTTATGAAATAACACAACATTAACACCTGCAAAAATACTTCATCGAATTTCTTGAAATCGTGTAAAATTCTTACTAGAAGTTCTTCGTTCGAGATTTTGTCCGTGAATAATCTTGAATGGTCATTTAAATGGACAGATCTTATTAAATCGAATTCAATGCAAAGAAATGCAAGGGCAAGAGATGGTAAGGTCCACAGAAGAAGAAAAAAGTTATCTTTCAATAAATTAATGTAGCGAATGTAAATTTCAAAAACATTATTTTATGTGGTCTTTTCAAAATAATACTGAAAAGTTCGCACATTTTTGGTTGTTATTTTTTCTGCATATGCGCCCCCGGTTTCATTTTCGGTTCTTTGTTTGTTTGTTTTTCAGATTTGGCAAAAATGCTCCTTAATGCGGTAAAAAATGACGTAAGTGTAAGAATTTTTATTTTTTATTCCGTTTCAAGATGGTGGCCGTTTTAATGCTTTCAATGTTTGGCGAGTTTAGCACTATTAAAGTATTAATCATTTTGGTAATGGTGATATATTTAATTGTAATTTTGTTAATATTGATAAAAGCTGACATTTAATTGTAATTTTGTTAATATTGATAAAAGCTGACATTTAATTGTAATTTTGTGGGCACTGATAAAAGTAGAGACTTATGTAAATAATTCGCATTCGAAAAAAATGGCTAAACCTTTAAACATTTTTTTGGACGCTAGGTCAACTGTTCGCGAAACTACTCTTATACGAGAAAGTATAAAGCTGTTAGGCTGTTCGTTACAACCTACCGATTTAAGATAAAATGTAACTTATTTCTAATTTTTTCAATTTACCTCGTCGAAAAGACGGATTTCAGTAACAGTAGGCACACAGTTGATGCTATTAAATCTAGTGCCAATGCCTTGATTTTGCGTTTTTAATTATATGGATATCCTCACAGTGGGAATAGGAGGAAATGGAGTACTCTTGTTCTCAACTGCCTATTTTTTTTGTATTTTAGCCGATGACAAAGTTTGTTGAACTACGGAATGATTTTTTACTCTTCCGATAGGAATCAGTTAAATTAGATCGTTAAATTGGATATAGTTACTTTTTTTCTCAATAAGAACAGAAAAAAGTAAAGTAAAGAAATTTAGCAGCCATTTTTCTAGGAACAAAATCGCAATGTTTCTAGATTAAAAGCAGTTTGAGAAATGCATACTGACAAAAGAAAACACATTTACATGTACTTTACAATGTTACTGAGACATTTAGTACTTTTCTCTTCTTTATAAGGCAGTTAAAGTCTCGTTTTCTGTTTAATTTTCGCGTTACTGCGAACCCACGGGACAAATAAAGAGCTTTTTTATATCGCAATGAATAAAGTTTTTGGAGAACAGGGTAGGGAGTGGAAATCGCGTCCTATATGGCGCATTCTTTTTATTCTTCGCAATGGCGAATGCGCACAATGTATCTTTCTTAATGAGCTGTATAATTTCTCTACAAAGTTATCTGTCGCATATGACCTCGTGTCATTTTTAACGTTACTTGCTTTGTATTTACCGAGAAGAAAATGTTCTATTCCTCTGCCGGAGAAGTTTTCCAGGCTCTTACGCGAATTCAATGAAACAAGCATTGTTTGAGGAAGTAGGCTATAAATAGGGTTTCTGGTATTCAAAGAGAATAAATTGCGTGACGTATTTTTAGCGTCTTTCAGCTGCAATAAAGACAAAAATGGAAAGCATCGATGGCTATAGTGCGGAAAAAAGACAAGGAAACGTAATGGAGGCAGTTCATGTGACGTCACTGTCACATGACCAACGTCATTGCATCTAAATATGCAACGCGCAAATAACATTACACTGTATATCAATAGTGCACTAACATTTTAGACTCTGTTTATATTTTTATCAACCCTTTTGGACAGAAATAAATCCCTTATTGTTCGTATTTTATCGAACACGAAAGAAGATTGTCGTCTAGAAACGTTTTCAAACTTACTACTCGATAATCTCAAGTCATTAAAGCATGAACTGTAATAATTCGTAGGCAAGATTTTTTTAAACCTACTTCATATTGTGTAGTACTGTGTTCTGTTAGGCATCAAAAAATTTCTAACGCACTGGGACGTGCACATTTATTAACTAGATCATAAAAAATCAAGTATAATCTAACGAATAATTTAAATTAACTATTTTGTCTCTCTGTCTATGAACAGGATAGCTCAAAAACGCGATGAACTAGAGGCATGAAATTTGGTATGTGACCTTCACGCCAAAATAGTACAATTTTAGCAAATCCTGGACGAAATCCGTCAGCAGGAAGTCTGACTGTTCGTTCGCCCATGCTCTTGTGAGCTCAAACACGCAAATAGCTAGATGGATGAAACTTAGCAAGTAGTTTTGTCATTAGAATTTTAGCTCTGCATCAGATTTTGGGTCGAATCTGTCGAAAGGTTGATCGCCTCACTGTGTATTTGCGTCCCTATTAGTACAAAATGCTCTACAATATTCATACGATATCTTTACGATGTTGTGCGGCATTCAGAATGTCGTAACAACGTCGTGGAGATTTCATAATATATCTTGTGCTAATAGGGGTGTATGTGAACGCGATAACTCAAAAACAACTATTTTGACAAATGAAATTTGGTATGTGGTCTTGTTACCGAAATTGTAGATCTGTTTCAACTTTTGGACTAATCGGTGGAAAGGAAGATACGCAAAATCCATACAAGATTCTTTGCAGTATACTGTGAAGCACAAAACGCACCATATTCAGTGGCGGATTTTGACATTATGAGGTCACATGCGCTGTTTGCTTTGTTTGTTTTGAGGCCCCTTCCCTAACCAATGTCGTAAATTCGTAGTCTGTTTAGCACTGCGATGTACGTCGAATTAGATTTGAGGCCCTTCAGGGTCTCGAGACTCGAGGCGAGCACCTGCTCGAAAAACCGCCACTGGTACAGTGGAGTAGCGAAAGTTAGTGGGCGAGAGTAAGCCCGGGTCATAATATGATTTTTTCTCCCCCTTTGTCGTCATCAGTGACTTAGTTTGTGTAAATAGAGCCCGGGGCATGGTATTTTTTTTTTTCGCCTCCTCATCGTATTTGACTTTAAAAAGTGACATAAACGTATTAACATTTTGGCACCATGGCCAGGGGCGTAGCATGAAAAAGTGGCGCCCGGAGAATAATATATATTTGTTGTATCCCAGACGTCATCAGTGGCTTAACAAAAACCATCGGTGAGCACTGGCTACACAAAATAAGTGGCGTCAGGGTGTAGTAGCTTAGCATGTTTAAACGGCTTCCGGGACATGGTATACCTAGTAATTTTGAACCGCAATCAGATGACGAGGACGACACTTGAGCTGGCACCCCCTCTCCAAATTTCTGCGCTACATCAAAGGTAGGGCGTTTGACCCCCTACGTATGACTTAACGTGCAACAGGTGTGATATACGACGAATCTTCAGTGGCATCGAGTTTCGAACCTGGAACCCTCCGGCCCCAAAGCCGAGACCTTACCCACTAGGCCACCGCGGCCTACGTGGCGCTAGGATCATAATATTTTTTTACTCCAGTTATTATCAGTGGCCTAGCAAGCGTAAATGATGCCCAGTGCATGGTTTATTTCCAAACCTTCTCTTCATATTTTGTTTTTAAAATGATATAAACCTAGCAATATTTTGTCTCGATGGCGCGCCCCCTAAATATGGCACCCCGTCGCATTAATACACCCCTTGGGGCCTCCCCCCCCCCGATGGCGGCGCCTTGGGTCCTATCAGAAATAATTAGTGTTTTAAAAATGTGTGTAAGAAGTTGATAACTAATAAAGGCGTTTGTTAAAACTTGATACGTGGTAGTACATGCGGACTTATTTTTAAAATTTCGAATAAATAATTTAAGAAAACCTTGTTGAAAGGAAAGAAGTCATGATTTGAAATTTAATCTGTATTAACCGAGTTTTCGTTTATCCGAGTTAATTACGATCCCAATCATCTCGAATAACCATGATTCCACTGTGCATAGTGGTAATGTGTTGTTTAGACTTAATTTTACCAAATCATATAAACTCAGGAGTAAATTCACATTCAGTTGGCATAAGCCAAATATACAGGTCCGAATTTACACATTTCTACGCCCTAGGCCGAAACATATTCTGCGCCCCCTCTCAAAAAAGTTAATATATCATTTTCAATTTAATATACAAGTTTATTTTTAATACACTTAATGCAAACTTTATAATCTTCTAAATACGTTAAATTTTTTATTCAAAATTACATTAATTATGAAATAACATAACATTAACACCTGTAAAAAATGCTCTATCGAATTTCTTGAAATCTTCTGAAATACCTACTAGAATTTCTCCGTTCGCGCTTTTTGCAGTGAATAAGATTGAAGGGTCGTTGAATTGGACAGATCTAACTAAATCTATGTCAATGCAAAGAAGGCAAGGGTCCACAGTAGACAAAAAATGTATCGCTGAATATATTTAATGTAACGAATGTAAATTTAAAAAACATTTTATACGGTCTTTTCAAAATAATATTGAAAAATATGTAAACATTTGGTTGTTATTTCTTCTGTATATAAGAGCCCCCTGAGAGTTGCGCCAGGTCATGGCCTAGGTTGGCACTATGGGAAATATGGCTCTGCAAATACGCTGCGCCAATTTTATTCTGGAATCGGAAATCAGACTTTTTCACGTCGATGTAACATGGAAGTTTCGAGCAGAATTTCAAAAAACCTAATTAGAGAATGGGGAGAGTTCTGGGATGGCTCTCAATCTGAATCAGGGCATAGAATCAGAAGTTTTGTTGCTGGAATCGACAAAAAATTTTTAATCACCAATAAATTTTTAATTTACTTTTTTAACTAATCATGGACCATTTCCTTGTTATCTACACAGCTTCAAAAAGCTGGGCTCACCACTTTGTGTCTGTGGAGTGGTCGGGGATGCCGACACTATGTGTTCAGGTGTCCTCTGACTGCTGAATTTCACTTAAAAGAACCGTCTGATGAACGCAGGAAAAATTGGTTTTAAAATTTAAGACATAATAGCCAGGCCCAATCCAAACTTATTCTGGTTTATAAAATCAGTAATGACATTTGCAACCGGCTGATCCAGGGCTGATTGTTCATCAGTTTGTTGTTTTTGTTCGGTTTTTGGTGTTGGTAGTAGTTAGTTAGTTGAAGAGAGTTTATACTGGCTTATGCTACACGAAAGAACGGGCTTTGCCAGTGATCCTTTAAATAAAAATTCTCAACTCAATAGAACAAGAGTATCACGAAACAAAACAGCCTACTTTACAAGTTGCTTAAAAAACAAATAAAATTGCCATCAGGAAATGGACTAGAAAAATTGCCGATCCAATTCGGTCAAGAGAAAAAAAATGGCACCCTCCTAGAAAGGCCTCCATATTCTTTTCCTTGGTGTTGGTTTTTACTTCGGAGAAAGGATTTTAACTTTATAGTTTGTATTGATCGTTTTGTCGTTTCAAGGGTTTTGCGGATTGTTCTTTACCTGCCGGCCCGTTCAGGGCCTTACACCCTTGCGAGTAGGCCGGATCGGACTAAATAAATGGAAGTTTCGAGAGTGGGTATTTAACACATTCGCGCCCATTATTCGCGCATACGATTCGAACCTTCTGCTCCCTTCTCTGCCATTTCCTAACTACAGTAGAGAAGGGGTCATCTAATTAGATAATCGGTTCTGGACACGCCAGCGCGTAGGTGGCACCAGGGCTGGCTCGAACAAAAGCGGGGCCTGGTGCAAAGTTGATTTGCGGGGCCTTGAAAGTAATTTCGTAAAACAAAATAATAATTTATCGCATTTTCCTATTTATTATGCTGCACAAATTGGTATTTTACACAAATTATTAAGGATTTAAGAAATGCGTGAGAATTAAATTATTTCATTTTAGAACGATTTTAAAGGTAATTAAACTGTAAATTTTATAAAAATAATTCAAAATAATAAATATATATTTTAGTTTGAAGCAAGAGAAAAACATTTCTGCAGATGTCATTGATATGGTCAATATATTTTTCAGAACAGTCATACACAATTTGAATACAGTTCAGATAAATTAATTTTTTAATAAATATTATAATATTGTTATCCTGTTATGCAAAACTCGACGACAAATTTTGATTTAATTAAATTAAATGCAATCCATTTTGTCTTGCAAAGTCGAATTTAAGTCTCTGCACTTTCAGATAGCTTGTGAATATCATGCTAAATACTTAAAAATTCCTATGATGTCCCATATCCGTGATAAATTTCGAATCTTTTCTTAAAAGAAAAAAAATGTCACTATAGATTATGACTAGAAAATTTTGAATTTAGAAATATTCTTTGACAGATGAAATAGCTGATCATTTCCTTAAAATCAAAACATGTTTTTTTTTCCTCGTCAAGTTCTTTTATTTTCATTCCGGTGTCATTTTTAACTAACTCTTCCACTATTTCCATTGCAGTTATTAAAAGAAGATATGAATCCGGATGCATGATACATTTTAAAAAATTTTTAAAGACCTTTTAAATGTGAATTTGCATACCAATATCTATATTAGAATTTTTAAATATCTGGTATTCAAAAAAATTAAGTAGTATTTGACCAGTTTTATTTACTTACTTCAGTACCAATTACTTACCAGCAATATTTACTTCATTCAGTATTTCATACCAAATAACTAAATAAGAATTTTGAAATTAAGTTTATTTTTGACTGATTGGATTTAGGATTCTTTTCTCATGACAATAGTATATTCATAAAGAAAATTCAAAGCTAGAGAAAATTGTGATTCTTGAGTGTGATCTTACAGATTGTAGTAAGATATATGAGAGGTTTTTTTAATATATCCTAGCACATTACAAAACTTCAAAAAATATTATATGCGCTTTCTTAAGTCATAAAAAAGGAATTTGCAGAGAAGATATTTCAGAAATGTCTCTAAAAACAAAATTCAAATTATGACTTCTGCGGAGCATATACTGTTCTTTGGAATTATTGCAAAATAAGCGATTTTGCAAACCTTTATGTAAAACCTCTCATATTAGATCCGTTATAGTTAGGGTTAACCATAAATTTTTGGTTGTAATCCGGACACATCGGGAATATGTCAAAGTATATCATAAAACTCTGAAAGCTGCCTGCCAATGACCCTCTTTCATAACACTAGCACAAAGTTTGTGGCTGGAAAATTTAACACGTCAGAATGCAAAGACGAGAATTTTTTATTAATGTTTGGTAATTCAAAATTTCATTAATGAAAAACTGAATTAAAACGAAACTGTCAAAGCTTTAAATTTTCAATTTGGACTGGTGCACGGATAAGGAGTCTCATCCACTTTTTCCTCAATAACGGATGTAAACTATGGATTTTCTTTCATTGGCGGAATGGCGTTGGCTTTTGCGAAAAACCTCTCTATTACAACCAGATTTTACACGCCGCATTCACTGGCGTAAATCCGGACATTTGTCCGGACGTAAGCTTGAAATCCCGACGTATGATAACCCTAGTTATAGTACCACTTTTCACACAGTTCCCCAAATATAATTCCTCTTTTTCTGATAGGTTTTCAATTTTGACTGATAACCCTTTTCCTGTCGAGTCTTCACGTTTAAAAACAAATATATCGTTCTTGTAGACTCACATCACTTTCAGAGTCCACTACATTAACATATCTTAAAATAACAGATAATTGCTCTTGATGGCTCTGGAGTTGAATCTAATAAAATTGTGAAATACTTAGCTTTTTTATTTAAATAATAATTTACTTTCTAACTTTTTTATCCAAAGCAGAAACCAGTTCGTCTTGTATTCTATGAAATAAATAGGAATGAGATGCTCATTTCACACAACGATCCAAATGTTGTTTCATGATTGGGTGAAATCTTGCATGTGATTCTTTGACATCTAAGAAATTAAGTTTGTATGCTTTATATAAAGCATCGCTACTTCCCTTGAATGCCAAATTATGCTCTGATAAATTTAGAATTGAAGCCAATATCCATTCATAAACACATTTTATACAGTGTGTTTCGTTTTTAGTTATTTTTTCATGTTCTCTGTCATAGTGTTACCTAGTTTGAAATTCGTTTTAAATTGTAACAATTTATATATAGCCTGTAAATGATATTTTGATCTTTCGTGAATTTGTAATCGCTAATTTTAAGTCCTGTTAAACGCAAAGAAGTGGTATTTAAAAAGTGAAACAATGTGGCAAATTCGTATTATGAGGAGAATTGACCATACCTTCTTCGTTCTTGATGTTCCTCATTCTTTAATTTTCTTAAATAATTTCAAAAAAACTTCTGCTATTTTTATCATTTGGAAAATCGTAGTTTTTTACTTATGTCACACCATTTTGTATGATAGTCGGTCTAAATTTATAATTTATAATTTCAGGCCAATTACCAGATCATTGATATCGATATTTCGTTTTCAACTCTTTGTTCATCCTATTGAATCTGTGATCCTCGGACTAATTCATCTTGTTCTAAATGCGACGCTGACAAAGAATCCACCGTCTATAGATTTCCCTCTTCTTCATAATTATCTTTCCGACGACTTGAAATGTGAACACATTCCACATGTACGTTATATTCGTACTTCTTAATATTTTTTATTTTAATCCGTATGTATGTATATTCGAAATAAATTTTAAAAATAGGAAGACATTTTTAATTTGCAAAATCAGACAGCTACGCGGGGCCTTTAGAAAACGCAGGGGGATAATCGTGACCTACGAGATAAGCAGAAGGCTCAGGAACAGTCGGAAATTGGTACAATCAGTCATCACGTTAAGGGAGAGAGGAAAAGCGAAGTGTAATGTAATCTGCAAGTGAAACGTTGACAAACTGCAGCACATACCGTGGTATTTGAAATGATGCTGTATTTGAATTTAAAATTTGTCTTTTAGAGTTGGATTTCCTATGTACTTCTCACCAGACTGTATATTTTCACTTCTGGAGAAGCGTATTTAGAAAGGTAAGTGTACATTTTTTTTATTTAAATCACTAGAACATGTTTTAACTATGCATGTTGACAAATCTAACTCAGTGATTCATATAGATGTTAAAGCTACTTGATAATAATAATTTAGAATTCTTATACTAACTTGAGAGGATTATTTAAAATTGCTGCGCAATCATTACACTAATACAATGTTTTCATTTGTTAGCTAAGTTGAATCGTTAATGTATGAAAGTTTATCCGAATGCTGTTAGTGTATTGTTTACTAACAAATGTTCCATAAGTTTATGTTTAAAAGAGTTTCTGAAAGAAATTTAACCTTTCCTTTCACATAAAATAAAAATTGCTTTCAAAATTCATTAATGTTTTAAAACGCCATCCGTGTAATGTTTTTTTAGCATTTATTAAAATTTCAAATTATGGAACATTGTTTGCTTTCTTTTTGAATGCTGAGTCTTCAAATATTAAATTCATTTTTTATATTAGACAGAAGAAATTTAAATGTTATAACTAAATTTGAATTTACTAAGATTGTTTTTAAACCATTTTTACTCACTTTATTACTTCTATTATAATAAATTCAAAATAGAGTCAAAGTTCTTAAATACATAAATACATTGCTAAAAAGTTCCTGTTATAAAATGTTTCTTGCAACAGCTCTAACTTTTGTTATAAATAGAAACTTATTATCTCTTTTATAAATGTCAATGAAAAAGTTTTATTTAAACCTTTACAGTGTGTCCGAATAACTGATTAGTTAACTGTTTTGGGAGAATAGTTGTGTTATTAAAGAATAGTAATGTTGCTTAGTAAATTAAATTTATTTTATCTTTTAAAATATTATCCACATATCTTGATTAATTGTGCGCCAAATTCACATAGTATATTTAGGAGCTCACGGCCTAGTACCGTTCGCATCCCCATCCGGCCAGCCCTGTGAGGCACAATGATACACACAGAAGACGCGTATTAATGCAACCCGGAATCAATTGTATCAATCTGCCCCAAGAGCCTTTTTTACTTAAACAAGTGGTTAATCAAAAACAACGCTTAAAAACCTCAAAACTTAATCTACTTAGGAAAATAAATGTTTTTTTCCTACCTTTGGAGTAGATTCCCTGACAGGAAAACGTAACTATTTAAAGAAATTACACAACACATACTTAGAGTAAAATTCACTTAGAGGAGAAGATTATCGTTTTGATTCATTTGCAAATTAACTTTTGACACAACATGGCCGAACAATATACCCTGTGCTAAAGGTTACAGTGCCATATATGTGAGGAGATATGAACAAGAACATCTTAAGCCATTACAATCATCAAAATTTATGGACTGTATCAATGTTCCCGCGTATCAATCTACCCCAACTCCCCCTAAGTCCTCATTTGTCCTCTGAAATATGTAATAATCTACCAATATGAGGTGTTGTAGCCAGGAAAGTTTTCTTTAATTTCCTTGACATGAACAACGATTTTTCTGAATTGAGACTGGCAGATCTCCAAATGATTCGTTAATGCTTACTGTTCATAGGACTGTTGTTCTGTAACGCAACATCACAATTAAATACTGGCAATGACTGCGACTTTTTTGTGAAGAAAAATACAGTCATTGAGAATATACCACTAACTGAAAATGAACTTTTTCAGCAAGTAAAGTTAAATACACGACAAGCATTAAACTGGGGGCATTGTTTAGAAAAAGACTTTGAATTTCTATCACCCGAAGCAGGAAAAAATCTGATGACTGTTACATCCCTGTATGGACAACAGTTCCAGACGCATCCAAAAGTCATGAAGAAATTTTATCATGTGAATGCAAAGGACACTGGAAATCCATTAAAAACATACTACAGTTCACTCAGCTAGCCTCTTGTAAGGGCCAGTGTTCCCGAGTTGATATTTAAGAAAGAACTTAGATTTATTCTGATAAGCGTTAATGAGGAGTTATTTTTTGTGCAGTTTATAGTTGATTTTGTTGTTTGTATTTGTTTCGTACAGTTTTTTTTCTAATCGGCTGAAAATATTTAGGGCTGTCTGGACCGTGGTGGCCTAATGGTACGGTCTCAGTTTAGGGGCCGGATTGTTCGAAATAGAATACCCTATTACACTCAAGAACCACCGTGTATGTGGATATGGTGTATGTTAAATCTGAAGTCGGGGGTCAAACGTGCTACCGCTGGTGTGGTGCGGAAGTTTGGAAAGGGGGCGTCCCAGATTAGGTGTCGTCCTATTAATCTGACCTCGGTTCAAAATTACGAAGTCCGTCCAAAAATAACTCTCATATTGATTCAAAATGTGTTGTTAATATAACTAAGCTAAGCTATCTTTTCAGTTGCTACTTCTTGTAGAATATATTATGAATTTTATACTCTAAATTTACAATAAATAGAATTTAAATATTTCATAAGGAACTTTCTTTTAATTATTGGTGTGTTGGATGATATTTTTGTTACGAAAATTTATTTGCACATCCTTAAATATAAAAGTATTGATATCGAATATAACAGCATAGCAGAAAGGTAGGTTACCTATATTTATTGTTCCTATCTGTCACCACATTTAATAATCTATATATATAAAAGAGAAAAATATGTGTGTGTGTTCGCTTTTTTGGTTGTTTATGCACGTCCACACCGTTGGACTTACGACGACCAAATGTGGCATAGTGATGGATTAGCACAATAGGGAGCTACCGCCGTAAAAATTAATTTAAAATTCCAATTAGATTATTTATTTAATTAAATAACGAAGATTAAGCTAATTTTAGACGTTTTCCACCAATAAATTTTGAAATGATTATGGTACGAAAATTATTTTTACATCACCTTAAAGAGAAAAAAATTATTTTTACATCACCTTAAAGAGCAAAAAATTATTTTTAATGATACCAATTTAAATGTTGTACAATTTTTTCTCTAACTGTAATTAAAGTTTCAAAATTCATTTTAAACTCAAATTGCAACAATGCTTTTATTTTATTAAATAAAATTCAAACTAATTTATCGTTTCATCAAATTCTTTATTCATATGTTTTTACAACTATTAAAGCTAAGAAAATATTGCTTTTTTGGTCAAGGTAGACTTCTTACTTCCGCTGTTATTTCGTAGCATGCACTTAACTTCCGTTTTTATTTCGCAGCTTTTAATATGCACTCAAATATCCAATAACATTAGTTTAGTTACTATGCGACGTTTCTTTAAAATTTCTGAATTCTGTTTTTGAATGATCCTAATCAGTGCGATTCGACGTAGCAACCGTGGAGTAAGTGAAGTATAGATATCGCAGATGCTTGCACTACATTATTTCTTAACAAATAATAATGATGTCCAGAAAAAACATACCGCATTTAAGCCAATTTTTTTAATAAAATATGATTAGGGGCGTAAAAATCATAAGAGGCCCGGGATCATTTGCGCTTGCTGAGCAAATGACGACTGGGGTAAAAAAAAAATCATATTCCCTGTGCGCCACTGACCAAGTTGACAAAGCGTTAATATATTAGAGTCATTTTTTAAAGTAAAATAAATGAAGGAGCGGAAAAATAGCATGTCCAAGGCGCCGTTTACGAAAGTTAATCCTCTTATGTTGAAGGCGGGGAGGAAAAAAATCATAGTCTGACCCGAGCGCCATTTATCCTCGCTACGCCACTGGCAGTGTGTAAAGTCATTAAAGGTCAACCGAGTTCCATTCCTACCGAAGAGAGAGGACCTATGGAGAAAAAGAAGGAATGGTGCTTCTGGTCAGGCACACAAACACCAAAATGAAGAGAATGGGGGGCATAAAGAGCATGATATGATAAAAAGCATTATATGAAGCTTTTATGTTATCTCGGTAGCAATGATGGGGATGGGAAGATTGAATTCCAAGGATTGTCAGACTCGTGTGAAGTAGTTCAAAGTACGGAGACAAAAAAGAAGAAATTAGTTCAGCTGCTGGCCGAAGGGTCAGAGATACAGGAAAAGGGAAAAGAAAATCAACGAAAGACGTTATAGTGAAAAACTGTTTAATTAAGTTTAAAGAGTTATAAGTACTTAGACTTGAAAATATTTCTGTCCCGAGCAATGCCGGGTATATAAGCTAGTAAACTTATAAAATATAATTTAGTATGCGACTTACTAGAATGAGGCTGCAATATGCGATTTTTGCTTCATTTTCCTACATATTTTATAACAAATTCGTTGATTATATCATCATAATTATTTTTTTCCTTCTTATTTTTGGTTAGATCGGATACGATAAATAAAATGGCTAAGGAAGTAAATCGTTCTTGACTAATGCTAGATCTCAAGTAAATTTTTGTTATTTTCAATCTCGAGGAAGACCTTTCTGGAGATGCGACGGTAATTGGAGAGGTCTATATAATTTTAAGAAAAGTAATAGACATTGGATACAATTCAAATAAATTATTTTTAACATTTTCGCGATTGACATATCATCTAAGCACAGTGAGTACTTCCGAGCCGAGGATCCACTTCCGGTTTCCCTTTGATGAAGCATTACACCGGAATCCGGTCCTGGGCACGAAAGTTTGAGATTTCCCCAAATAAATAAAACATGAAACTCGTCCTTATAATATTTCAGACTAAATATTAATATCTCGGATTAAATTTATATGCCAAATTTGGCAGCAGATAATTATTTTGGTTTGAAGTTAGAAATAAACGATTTTTTCGATTGATTGTTTTCGCATGTTATTAAATTACTATTAATTTTCAAGAAGTCGAAAAATCCAAAGTAATTCTGAGGTAATGAATTTTTAGTACTTATAAACCTTTTAACATTCTTTTTAATTGTATTATTATTTGATAAAATGTGAAATAATTAACTTTTTATGAATTAAATTGTGCACAAAAATATTTGCAATAAGAATATTTCATTCCCTATTAGTACAAGATGCCCTACAATATTCTTGCCATGTCCTTAAGATGTTGTGCGCCGTTCATAATATAGTAGCAGCAACTTGGAGATATCGTAAACTATTTTGTGCTAATAGGATTTCTCCGAACACAAAACACCTTGAGGTTCTAAAGTGCTTCATTCAACTTTTATTTTCATAAATAATATGAAAGTCTACA
>BGPR01016153.1:0-35199 GCA_013235015.1 Araneus ventricosus
CAATAAAAGCGAACTAACATTTCTGCCAATTCCTCTAAGGAAATTCGGCAGTTCCCGGAGTTCGATTTCAATACGAAACTAAACATTTAAACTAATTTTTCCAACTTTCTCTTTATTTATCTAAAGAACTATAAGAGAAGTAAAGTCATATATTTTTATTTAAAATAAACAATATTTTTATAGATAGTGGAATTTCAGAAATTTAAAGTCATTTCTACATTCAGCTACATACGAAGCATCATTTGTTAGAATTTGGACTTCTGCTGCAGACTCGTGGAAAGAAAGGAAGTCTCAGTTTAAACGGCTTTTAAGTTAATGAAAAATTACATATTCAATGTGTTGAATCAGATGGAAACCAATAAATTCTAAAGAAAGAAATTTTCAATCAAAAAAGCTAATAGCTATAGACCTTATTTACAAGTAAATTTAAAACTACGCATAAGCCGTAATAGACATACAAATTAATTTAATAAACAAAATTTGATTTATATTTTGTAAAATTTGTTTTGCAATCCGAGGGCATCCCTGGTGCTGAAATACTTGAAGGACTTCTAAACGAGTTATACAGATATAATTTTAGATTTTCCCTAGACAGACATAATGTTTTCAAATAATATAATTTCGCGAACTGTTAATCATTGCAAGTATGTTATATTAATAAAAATGCCGTTTTCTAATTTCAATTATTATTATTAATATGTAAATATTTTGAGTGTTGCGTTCCAATAGAAAAGAAAGTTTTTAAGCTGTTTAAGTTTTTTAATCGTCTTAATTTTTTAAAGTTTGTATGAAAGTTTTTTCAAGCAAAATTTTTTAATTGTATTAACTTTTTTTTCGAAATTTACATAAAATATTATTAAAAAATAGACATTCAAATATACTTCATAGCACGTAAAAAAGCCCAAAATTTAAATACGCACAGATGTGTTTATAATATTTTTACCACTATTTTAAAGCAAAAAATTTCTATATGAATATTTTGTTCTTATAGCTAGCAATAAATGAGGAAGGAATCTTTATTTCTTTTATATAAAGTTTGGATTCTTATATCTCAGCTGGTAAACGAAAATTAGAATTGACGTTGTTAGTGTTTGATCGGGATATTTCAAAATGATAAATACATGCAAAGCGAAGCTAAAGTTTTAAGATTGGACTATCACACTGTGTAACAATGAAATTCTGCTGAAATGAAATAATGCAATTATATAGTAAACTAGCTGATATGCCCGGCGTTGCTCGGGGTAAAAATATGTTCAAGAATCTCGTAGTTATTCGTACTCCATTTTCCCCTCCCCATCATTGCTACGGCAACAGCAGAAACTCTTTCATATCTTGTATTTTTTGCCATTATCCGGAGTACAATTCTCTTGTCTTTAGTGTTTTTGTCACTGACCGGAAAAAAAAAACCGCATACTGTTCTTTCTTTTTCTCCTTAGGACCTCTCCCTCCTGTAGGAAATGGGATCAACAATCTTGAGGGATTTTACACACTCATTACGACCATTAAAAATTTGTAAAATTTGGAGCATAGCGGAAAGAGAGTAATTAACATCATTGTGTTGTGGTGCAAACATACTGAAATAGGTATATGCTATGAAATAAAAGCTAAATAAAATTTCTGCCTTTCTGTTAACATTCAAACAATATTTTTATCATAACTTTCACTATGGTGAAAATACCGGAATGAAGGATTTGATAAAACGATCAATGGTTTGAATTTAATTACAATAACAGAAAGCATTGCTACAAATTGTGTATGAAATAAATTTGAAATGTTTATTAAATTAAGGAAAAAAACTCGTGGCATTTAAATTGAAATCATTAAAAGGATAATTTTCTGCTCTTTGCGATGGTATGTAAATAATTTACGTGCAATATATTTTTCTGAAATTATTGGCGAAAAACTGAGATAAAACGACGATAAGTGGCTTAATTTTCGTTATTTAATTAAATATCTTAGAAAGTAATTTTTCGAAAGTTTGAAAAAGCAGAATTAATCTAGGAGCGAACCCCAGAAGGGCGTGTGCAAATTTCATATCAAGACTATTCACCGTTTAGGAGGAGTTCTTGCGACAGATAGACCACTAATACATCTTTTTTCACCTTCGCTTTTTCCTCTTCCTACGATAGGAACCGGACTAAGTAGTCTTGAAGGTTTAGCACACACTCATTAGGATCAGTTAAAAATGTGTGAAAATTAAACAAAACATCGAGAGAATAATTCACTAACGTCATTGGATCACTGTGTAACCATATTAAAAGCTGTAAATGCTACGACAACAGGAAACCGGAAGTGTAAAGTCTCCTTTGATGTCTATGCTCCAAGAAAACAATATTTTCGTATATTAACTTTAATACTGGCAAAAGCCCGAGCGCGGAGCAGTAAATTGGCTTAAATTTATTTCTATAAGAATAAAATTATTTTTAGAAATTGCGTTAATTATATTTTTTAAACCTTAATAACAATCATATAAAACAATTTATCGCAATGGAATTATTATCATTAAAAAGATAATTTTCTTCTCTTTAAAATGACATAAAAATAATTGTTGTCTAATAAATATTTCAGAAGTTATTCGCAAAAAACGTCTGAGCATTAGGCTTAACAGCGGCTAATTTTCGTTACTTAATTAAATATCTTAAGAACTAATTAACTCTGAAAGTTGAAAATAGCACGCCATTTGATCACTGTGTAACCGTGTTAAAAGTTGTAAATTCTACAACAACCGGAAGTGAAAAGTCTACTTTGTTGTTATGCTCAAAGAAAACAATATTTTCTTATATTATGTTTAACACTGGTAAAAGCCCGCGCGCGAAACAGTAATTTGGCTTGAATTTATTTCTATAAGAATAAAAAGCATTGTTAGAAATTGCGTTAAAAATATTTTTTTAAACCTCAATAAAAAACAGAGAACACACTTCATCGCAATGGAATTAATATCATTGAAAAGATAATTTTCTGCTCTTTAAAATGGCATAAAAATAATTGTTGTGTAATAAATATTTCAGAAGTTATTGGCAAAAAACGTCTGAGCATTAGGCTTAACAGCGGCTAATTTTTATTTAATTAAATATCTTAAGAACTAATTAACTCTGAAAGTTGAAAATAACACCGTTGACCTAGAAATGTGCTCTAGAATGTCGTGTGCAAATTTCATGTCGCTACGTTTCGCCGTTTAGGAGGAGTTCTTGTGACCGACAGACGGATACATGTATTTTCTGTTTTATATTATAGATGGGAAACTACGTTGGGGAACCATTTAGGTTATTTCCCGCAAACTCAGCACAGCAGAACAAATATACAGAACATACGACCGGGAGATGTTAGTTATCTCCGCATTTATAAAATATTTTCGCTATCTCCTGGGAGAAACTAAATTTACTATTTTGTGCGGTATGGAAGTTAGGAGAGAGCGTACAACTAGTCACTGCAATGAGACCAAAAGCGACAATTAGGAGAAAAATTTATAAAGTTCTGAAACTTTGGTCAAATACTCTTCTGACATAAAGGAAACGGAAACCGTAAAGTTTCCATCCCTGAGGAGAGAACTTTCCCTCCCCTAGAACTTCCAAAACCATCAAAGCACAAAATGATCATAGCCAGCTCATTAGACAATAATTAACATTGCTTATTTTAAAACTGCAATAAATTATTTTCATAAATATTCTAATTATATATAACCTCGCGCTGGCCATGTTTCATAATATCTTTGATACAGTTCCAGAGCGAACGTCGTGTAGTATGGCCAAAGCAAGAGACTTTTGGTGATGTTTACACCACATATATGTCTTATATCAAAGGAAAAGTATCAAGAGAAATAATTTTTAAGGGAACATACGACTGTTAAACCTCGAAAATGTTCGATTTTTAAAAAATATAGATATTATTTCGCTGTCTTTTCGGAGCAATTTAAAACAATCCGCTTTAAAAAATTCTCAGAATTATGAAAGTTATTTAGGAAAATATATCAGCTCTCCAACTTAAATATTATATGGCCATATCTTTAAAGCACTATATCTCAAAATGTGGTTTTTTTTGATAATGCGTGCACGATATCTCAAGAACTAATGAATATTTTTACATAAAATGTTTACCGAATATGTATTTTTCTATGTTCTACCAATTAAACCACAATTCTGTATATATTTCTAAAAAGAATTTTTTGGGGGGTGTTAGAAAAGTTGAAACTTTAACTATTTTTAACATTTTTATTTTAAATTGGTATATAAAATATAAATTAAATTTAAATGTTAATAAATTGAGGTTCAGTTTCTTAAGCAGACTGTTTGGATTACTTAGACACCCAAAATATTGTGTTTAGATAAATATTTCATACGTAATCATGCGCGCACGGTGACTATCTCATTTTTTCTCAAAAAATTATACCTATTTTTATTACTCTCTCAGATAAACACATACCAATATGAAGGTTTGAAAATGTGTGTGCTATAAGAGAAAGAACAGATATTTTTTTAGAAAAAAGTGAGTATGTGAAGTGCATTGTTTCAGAGATTTAATGTATTTAATTTTGCAGTTTTGTACCATTTTTTGGAGGTTTGAGACTAATATGTCTCCTTAATGAAAGCACAGTTCTCCTTGACTCTCAGAGACAATTTCTTCAATCTTGCAAATAAGGAGCGTTTCATTTCGCAAACTTTGTAGCAACAGGTGATGCTGATATACATATTGTGAAGACCGCTATACAGACATATGAGAAGATTAAGAAACAAGTTGTTGTAATTGACCTTCTTGTTTTACCTACTGCTCTTACTCCAGACTATATGGATATTCTCATGCTGAAAGAGGGTAAAGGTAATGTCAAAGATAGGTTCTATTGCTCTAAAGATCTGCAGAATTCTAATCTTGTGATTTAATGCAAAAAATCAAATCCATTCTCTCCCTTCATGCGATTAGTGGTTGTGACGCAACTTCAGGGTCCTATGGAAAGGGAAAACTACAAGCAGTGCCGTTGTCCAACCACAGTAAATACTTGCAAGATATCCCTGATATCTTTAATAACCCTAAATGAACTTATATTGAGATTGAAAGAGCAGGAAGAGGTTCATCATCGCATTGTACAGCAACACGAAGAAAGTAGCTTGAATAAGATGAGGTATGACTGTTTCAATAAACTAGTAGGTCAAGAAAGTTCTGCTATTCTTTTCTCCAAGTTACCACCAACCACAGAAGCTGCACATCAAAACTGCCGTCGCACATTCCACCAAGAGCAAACATGGGAAGGACAGTGTTTGAACCCATCCAGATGGGGATGGAAGTTGTGAATAAGTCGTTGACGCCCATATGCACTACTAAAGGACCAGCGCCAGCTAAAATAGTGTCTCTAATTACTTGTGGATGTAATAAAGGCTGTGGGAAAAAATGTAAATGTGCCTGAACTAACCTGCGTTGTACTACTTTGTGCAAGAATTGTCGAGGCTAAAGCTGCATTAATACCGAGGCAATAGACATCGTCGAAGAAGAGGACGAAGAATATAATGATATCATATAAGTAAGCAGGAGCAATTACATTAGTATCCATATTTAGGTATACATATATTAGTATACATATACAGGTATATACTGTGGTTGAAAAATTGCATTGCTTGTAGTTTTCCCTTTCCATAGAACCTTGAAGTTGTGTCACAACCACTAATCGCATGAAGGAAGAGGATGGATTTTTTGCATTCGATCACGAGATTAGAATTCCGTAGATCTTTAGAGCTATAGAACCTATATTTGACTTTACCCTTACCCTCTTTCAGCATGAGAATATCCATATAGTTTGGAGTAAGAGCAGTAGGTAAAACAAGAAGATCAACATCTTGAACAATTACAACAGCTTGTTTCTTAATCTTCTCATATGTCTCTATACCGGTCTTCACAATATGTACATCAGCAGCATCTGTTGCTACAAAGTTTGAGAAATGAAACGCTCCTTATTTGCAAGATTGCTTAGAAATTGTCTCTGAGAGTCAGGGAGAACTGTGCTTTCATTAAAAATTATTTCTCTTGGTGCTTTTCCTTTGATATAAGACGCTAGCAATACGCGCACGGCGTTGCCCGTGGAATCAGGACTTCACAAAATTGAAAAAAAAAAAAACGCCAACACTGTGACAAAAAAGTTTTTAAAACAAAATATACACATTTTTGATTTTCCCGCTTATTTTTTTTTTTCACGATAAACAATAATAAAATATTGTAGCGTGAAAATTATTATACTGCAAGCTAAGTATGCGAGACGAATAAATACATTAAGATACTGCCGAAAATAATAATCAGTCATTCAATTCAAGGTTATGACGTCACCTCCCCTTCAACCAATCACATAGCCATCTGAGTTCCGAAGTGCCGTGCCGCGCGAGGAACTCTCTCCATAAAAATAACTCTCAACCGCCCAGAAAAAAATTTATTTAAAAAAAACTTGAAAAGATATTTTAACCGTTGTTGTTATAAGCTGAAAAAAATTGAAAATAATAGTATTATTAGAAAATCGGATGCAACAAATTTAAAATCAAAAGTAACATCTTCATGCCAAAACTGGGTATTATTTAAAAATTTCTCAAAATTCAGTAAATTGCGTTAGAAATTCAAAACTAACTTCATTAGAACGGAAATCGCATGCTCTTTCCGATGGTGTATATATTTTTGTCGTAAACTTATTCGTAACTATTCTATTGAGAAATTAGTGCGAAAAATAAACCAAAACAACACAAAACATTAAATAAAAAAATTTCTAGAATAAAATTTAAAATTTCGGCTTCGAGGTGCATTCAGTCACCATTACGACTACCTGTATGCCAAATTTCGTGGCTGTAAGTGCGATAGATTCGTCTGGACATCGCAGACAAACACACACATACACACGCACACAAACATTGCCTTTTATAAGTATAGATATATGTGGTGTAACCATCACCAAAAGTCTCTTGCTTTGGCCATACTACACGATGAATAAGAGAGCCTCCATCAAGAACGAAGTAAAGGTTTTCAAAGTTACCAACTGGTCGCTCTGGAACTGTACCAAAGATATTATCAAACGTGGCCATCATGAGGCTACATATAATTAGAATATTTATGAAAATAATTTATTGCAGTTAAAAAAATAAGCAATGTTAATTATTGTTTAATAAGCTGGGTACGATCATTTTGTGCTTTGATGGTTTTGGAAGTTCGGGGGGGGGAAGTTCCCCCCTCAGGGATGGAAACTTTAAGGTTTCCGTTTCCTTGATGTCAGAACAGCATTTGACCAAAGTTTCAAAAATTTATGAATTTTTCTACTAATTGTCGTTTTTGGTCTCATTGCAATGGACTAGTTGTCCACTCTCTCTTAACTTCCACACCACACTAGCGCTCTGATATTGAGGCACTGACATTTGTATGTGCTTACAAAAGTGAATACTTATACATACCACTTTATTTACAAAGAATCTTCGATTGATGCATCTTCTTTTGTAAGAATAATGAATTTCTTTTGAAAATTGAAAAACCATTGCAACTTTGATAAGAGTTTATAATCGTACTACTGCAACAAAATGTATAGTTTTCGTACTCATTCGACGCAGAATTTATCCTCTGCGATTTTCTTTTACATCATTTTTAACATTGAATGTGTAGAGTTGAAGAAATTTAGGAAAATCCGAATAAACACCCCACTTCGCTTCAGTTTTTTCCCCTAGGAGGGGACGTTCCCCCCCCCCCCCATCAGAGGTGGAAACTTTTCGGGTCTGATATCCTTGAGGTCATAGAAGTTTTTAACCAAAGTTTCAAAACTATATAAATTTGTTCCCCTATTTTACCTAATTGCAATGGGTTACTTCCTGCATATGAAGAGTACAAATATTATTGCAATCGTCAAATAGTTTTTTCTCGAGATTTTGATAATTCTCTGCGTCTTAGAACTTAAAGCAACAATTTCGGGAGTGTGCTATGAAATTTTATAGTGGTGTTTAAAGCCAAAATGAAAGATCTTTGTTTAATTTTTGACGAAATCAGTCAGCGGGAAATTTTTCTATCTGCCCGTCCCTGTGCTTGTGAATCCTATAGCTGAAACAAGCAGCTAGATAAATGGATGAAATTTAGTATGAGATTTTTACATCAACATTATTGATCTATGTCAAATCTCTAATCCAATACGTCAAAAGAAATAGGTGTTTTCCAAAATCCACGCTCGAATTTCTTTCAATTTCTTAATAAAGTTTTCATTTGGTTGAACCTAAAATTAGGAATTTTTTATAAGATGAATTATTAAAATTATGATACATGTAGGAAAAAATTTAAACAGACAGAAATTGGCTTTAGCGTTTGCCCTATATGGCGAATAACATTCCTTAGAAATGGTCGATAACTCTCTTCAGCAATATTCTGTGATTTTTACTTGATGTCTTCTCTCTCTCTCCATATATATATATATATATATATATATATATATAACGATTTATATTTCACACATTTCCTAGGCATTCTATCGAATGCCAAATGACAAACCGGCAAAGTATGAAATAAATCGCCGATTTGATTATATTAGAAATAAAGTTAAGTGCAATTCAAAATTAAATTATTTGCTTCCTTGATGTAATAAGTAGATTCACAATTTATTTTGTTTTCATTAATAAGAAAGGCATAAACTTTGATATGAAAACTTTCATTTTGTTTTACGAATTTTGAATAAAAGATTTTTAATGGTACTCTTTTATTATTTTTTCTAAATAACATTTGTATTTTTCAGGAATGCACGCCTTTTAAATAATAGCCTTATTAAGAACTTTCTTCCATACTTTGCCTAAATAGCATTTGTCATTCTATAGAATGCCTAGGTATTATATAGAATGCCGGCATTTCACACATTACCGGTAACATATATATATATACACTCTTCGTCTCGCGTTTTGCGGCCCATAGGTTTGGAACCGCTGATGTACAGAACAAACCTTTGTAGATAGACCTAGCAAATTTGGCACGTATTTACTTACAGGATAGTAAGTTTAGTTTAGTTATATTAACGTCCCGTGTTGAAGCAACACGGGGTCTATTTTGGGAAGGACCTCGAAGTTCTGAACCTTGGTCATGTGACGAAGACGACACCTGAGCTGTTACCCCCTCTCTAAATTTCCACACTACACCAACGGAAGAACATTTGGTCCCTACTTATGATTTTACGTGCAACAAGCCCAATGCACCACGGATTTTAAGAGAAATCGGGTTTTGTACAAGGATCCCTTCGGCTCCAAAGCCAAAGCCACCGCGGCTCTATGAGATAGTATGAGAGTGTTAAAAAAGGATTTCGAAAAATTGTAATTAGATTTTTAATTAAAAATTAATGACAAAAATTTAATCGAAATGTGATTGTATTTCCCCAATCAGTCTCGAACATATTATCGAGCGAAAATGAATTAAAAAGCATTTTAAAATTGTATAAAAATTAGTTTCTCAATTATACCAATATTATTTCTTAATGTTTTGTTCTTAGTTTAATAAATTTTGAAAAAAGAAATTTTTAACTTTATTCTACAAAAATCTTTTTTTAAAATTTGTTTGAGATACTGCATTTACGCACACAAGCGAAATGGCGAATTAAATACACACTTCGTGTGCTTGTTATCGTTGCTATAATTATGAGTAAATTTTAAAAAAGAATACGACGGCAGACAAATCGACCCTGAAACCATTCTCAGATGTGTCGGACTAGAGGTTCCGATATGGTTTAATTGTTTTTTTTCGAAGGTATACCACTTGAAAGTCAGAAAATTGTTTTGTAATTGTCCTAAACATTTTTCCTTTGGAATTTTTGTAGTTCTCCATTTCCATAGGTTGTTTCTGGAGTTTTTGGCAACTCAGGAATAAAATATTCTTCAAAATATGCACAATTACCACAAAAATATATTTTATACATTTTACTATAACTATATTTTATACAATATCACCCAATATTTGCTTTGGGAATGGTAGTGGTTGTAAAGTTAAACGGTTTTCTGTTCTTCCGGTTTATTTCGCCTACAGTGTAATCTAGCAGTTATAACCGCTCAATCCCCTTTTCTAGAAAAGAAAAATTTAGACAAAATATTTTATATACCTTCTGTCGGAAAAAACACCCATTGTCCAATATTTATTGTCCATTCTATTCATGAAAACGCTTTCCGTTATTTGTCATGAAAACAATATCACTCAAAGATGATAAAACTCTGCTAGATGATTAAGCACTTTTGACCAGCGATAAATGTTTTTGGGCTATAAAAGGAGAAACCGGACGTACAGTTTGTACTCTTCTCCCGAAAAACGAGAAAATCTCTCAGTCTGGCATAGAAAGGTTGCTGAATTTAAAGCCTTAGTTCGACCGGAAATGTACTTTCAATCTCCATCGCTACAACCTTGGTTACTGCCACATCAGTGTGTTGACCAAAGAGGGCCTCCTAAGTAAAGGCTATTGTAAAGTTGAAAACTTTCCTCTTGGCTGAAGTTGGTAATTTTAAAAAATTAATAGATTGGTATCTACCATGATACTTCTTTAAATTTATCACTTTTCCAAAGCTGGTTTTGACAAGCTTTCCTCGCAGTTATCGAATTTTAAAAAAAACCGGTTATCACCAGGAGAAAAAAAAATGAAAAAACCCAGTCAATCGATATAAAACAACTTGTTTTCGGTTATAACCGGTAGGTTCCTCCCACGAGTCTATGTTCTAATAATTCCTGTCATTATTGTTTTATCAGCAAGACAATATTTAATCAAATTTAGAAATGCTTTGTGAATAGTGAAATATGCATTTTCTCATAAATTGTTTATAGTAAGCAAAGTCATTTTTATGTGCATAGTTAAATAGCAATATAAACTATAACCTATGCAAAATATAATCAGTTAATTGTTCTACTTTTATGTTTATTAAATTGCAATGAATGGTTTAAATTATTTGTATTCTACTTATTATTATGGTAATTTGTCTTTTTAATCTCAAACGTCAATATACTATATAGAACAGATTGCCGTCTCTTACCCCCGTACCTGTGACTAGACCGGTCACTGAGCCCACTTAAATAATTGTCACCACTCTTAACTTCAGAACGACACAAGGTATGTAGTGTCTAGGTATAGTAAAACGCCTACGCGCTATGCGATGAGAACACTGACTGTGTCTCTTGGTGGCAAAATAAGGATTTAGCGTTCCTATCTCGAAAACACTACGAAATAAGGGGGAAAAGTCGTTACAAAGTTGTAGATGGTAGTCGATTTAGTACAAAACGACTCCTTTCGTTTATTATTACTAAGAAAAAAACGCTTAAAATGCACATGAGGTTGTTCGCGATTACGGAGAATATGATCTCACAAAATGGCTTAAATGTGGGGAAAAAAACAGTGTTAGTTATAACAAGATACCTTTATTTTCGGTATTCAAAGTGCTATCCGTCATATACAAAACATATTTGAGACCATTTTTGAATTTCACTTGGCCCACGTTTTATCATAGTTGGCATGTTAACGCAAGTAACAGTTAATAAATCATCAGCAATTTTGCAATGTTGCGGAAAGGTCGTGTACACCTGCTGTTTGAATTATTCCCATGGGAAAAAGTATAATGGGGTCATTTTTTTCCGAAAAATAATGGTTTTTTCCTTCTGTCCATGTTTTTTGTGATGCCACAATTTCGAAAAATGCGAACAAACAAATGTGCATTTTAAGCGCTCTATTCTTCATATTAATATGTACAAGGTGTCTTTTTGTACTACATCAATAACGCACTATAACTTTGTAGTTGACATTTTCCCCTATTTCGTACCGTTTCCGAGATAGGAATGCTAACTCCATAGCTTGCCCCCAGATGACACTGTAAGAGGGCTCATCACATAGCGCATGACTATATCTAGACAAATTTTTTATGATTACAGCTTTGTCGTTATGAAGTTAAGGGATGTTGGCCCTTATTTAAGTGGCGCCCCGTATATCATTTATGTAGAATTTCATATTTATTTACAGAATGTGTTATTTTAATTCTCATTTTATAAAAACGTTTTAGATAGGCGCATAAATATGTGTAATTAAACAATAAATAAAAAGAAATTATTTTATTTCCAGAAAAAGAAACTTTATGCTAACTTACTCCTTATAATAATGCATGTAAATTACATGATAGTTTTATTAGCAGAAACTGATGTTATTTTAATTTATCCCATAGCACATTTTGTTTTTAATATTTTAGACACTCACTCATTCAGTCAAAGTTGGTCTGTATAACAGGTAACCACGAGAAAAACGAAATGTTTATTGAGTGTTTATTCTGAAAATTTTATTCTACGTACGATAAGCATCATAACTGTTCGTACCAGTCGCTTTGTTTCTGACTCCGCATGCTGCTATGAAAATACTTGTCTGCATAATTTTTCATCTTATTTGTATCACCTCATATAAATCTTGTGTTTTTTTCTAACAGAGAATTTCCTACCTCAAAATGGAAAACCGCAAATGGCCAGTATAATTTCTTCATATGAAATGTTGCGAAATTATATTTCTTTCAACACTAAATCATTGGTTTTTTCAGCACACGAGAAAAGCACTTTTTTGTGTGTGAAAATCGGCCGCCCAGAAGATGACCTAATTATTAAGTAGAACTTCTGGTAATAAAAGTATAAATGTGTTTTTTATTAAAAAAGGTTTAATTACACTTAAATATGCGCAAAGTGTTTAAAAGATTATCTGTAATTTATAACATTTTATTTGCAACAATTTGCATTAAACGCTTTACATTTGAAACTGCACCAGTTTTATATTTAAAAATAACTGTATATACTTTTTTATTTTCTAAGGTGAGTTGATCGTAGTTCTATGAAGAACCGTTATTTAAAAACCGCAATTCTACTGAGATAGTGGTTAGATATGATAAAACAGGTTGAAGACGTTATATCTGTCCAGATGCGAAGTTGACTTACATTAGCTATTGTGGAATCGTCAGACGTTTATGCTCTGTGATAAACGATTATAGCGCCATCTGTTTGTATTCCTAGAACTATGAAACTAACCGAATCCATGCCACAACATAGAGTCATTATAATTCTTGTTGAAAACGGGCCAGTGCCTTCGATACCAAGCAATCCTAAATATTTTAGAATTATTATTTTGATTAGATTTATTCATATATGTGTGTTCCTTTCTGTGTGTGATGTTATTTTTTCAGAAACAGTGGCATGGATTCCAACACTTTAAATTTTTGCAATCTGAGTTGAATGTTAGACAGAATGAGATCGGATTGCTTCAGCGGGAAATTCCTGAGCAGGTATTATTCAGGACTCCTTCAATTGAAAACGGGTATATTTAATTCGTGTTTTAAATTTTTATGAAGTATTTTGTGAGCGAAAACAATTTTAATGAACTCATTTTCAATCCATGTTTCATTTTTGCATAAAGTGTAAGTAACTTACTTTCTTGTTGTGGAATTACTGTGGTATATCATTTTTAGAAATTCATTACTTGAAAATCCAAAAAATTAACTTATCAGTGATACCACTTTTGGTTCTGTATAATTTTTTCTCCAATTTTCATAAAATTTCAAAATATTTTAAGTATATTTTACAATATATTTTTATTGCTTTAGTTATTGAGTTAAAACAAACGCGAGTTGCGACGATATTAAATTCATTTAAATACTTTACGAAAATCATTATTAAGCATCAAAATTTAATTAAATTAATCCATTAACTCATTATTAATTTCTAAAATTATTAACGTATTTTATTGCCTTTCGGAGCACCAAATTGTTCAAAATCTCAGAACTCTAGATCAAGAAGCTAGGGAAATAAAGATAAATAACATTAAAATATCGCAATACAAGCTGAATAATAGCTGAAAAAGATTAACAAACTCCATCATTCAATTGCCGCTCGAAAAGTAATTGCAAGTTCCAATTATAAATTATAATAAACTTTCCTCGAATTTATTTTTGAGATTTCATTCAAAGTAGTCAATCCTTTTTATAACTGAATTCTAATTAAGTCGTTTTCTTCATTATGCTTTTTGCATAATTCAATTTTAGAATTTTTTTTCTCTAGAAAGTTTTTTCAGGGATTCCACAAAACGGTTCATGTTATTAAAATTTGATGAAGATAATCCGTTATTTGTGAATTGGTTTTTTTTGCGTATTTGTCACAATTTTTATATTGTTATGATTATACTACTTATTTCATCAAGATACTTATTCCACTTTCAGGTTCTTTTGCTACTCTTAAAGTTATGATAGTTGACCGATCGAATTGATATAAATTTCAACTCCGTTCATAATTCCGCCTGTCTGCAAATTCGTTTGTTACGCAGTCACACTCCATACGCTTTGTTCGATTTTCTTCGAATTTGGCATGAAGATTCCTTGAGGTCATGAAAAACGACATACATATCAGAATTTTTTCATGCCGTTTCAAGATGGTGGCCATTTTAATGATTTCAATGCATTTGTGAGTCAACTGAGAGTTTGGCACCATTAAATAGTTTGAATGATTTGGTATTGCTTAGAAACATTTACGTCCCGTTTCGAAGAAACATAAACCTCATAATATTGAACCCCAGTCAATTGACAAGGATGAAACCTGAGATGGTGCCGCTCTCCAACCTTCCGCACCATACCGGTGGAAGGGCGTTTGGCTGCTAGGAATGATTTGGCATGCAACAGGCCCCATACGTTTAAAGAATTCAGTGGAATCGGATTTTTGACCTGGATTCCTCCGGCTCCGATACCTTACCAATAGGCCACCGCGGCCCTTCAGTTTGGTATTTGTGATATACTTAATTGTAATTTTGTTAATACTAATAAAGCCAGGCATTTAATTATATATTTTTTATACTCATAAAAGCATATATTTAATTGCATTTTTTAATGTTGATAAAAGCAAACATTTAATTATAATTTTTTAAATACTGATGAAAACAAAGATTTATGTAAATAATTTAAATTGAAAAAGTATGTGTATGTGTAAGAGAGACAAGAACATCGAAAAGGTTCCATTTTAAGAAAAAAATATATATTATTCCCCAATCTTTTCTGAACAATTTAAAAGAATCCGGGTTTAAAAAAATTCCTATTATTATCAAAGTTATGAAGGAAAATGTATCAGTTGTGCAATGTAAAAATTGAAAATGGCCACATCTTTAAAGAGCTATATCTCAAAATCTGTTTTTTTTTATATATTGCGCGCACAATATATCTTATGAACTATAGAATATTTTATTATAAAAGTTTTACTGATTATGTATTGTGCTATGTTCCACAAATTGAGTAAAAATTTTTGTACATATTTTCTTCAAAGAAGTTTTTTGTGGTGTTAGAAAAGTTGAAATTTTAACTATTTTTAAAATTTTATTGGAAATTGGTATATAAAATAGCTATTAAATTTAAATATTAATAAATTGTTGTTCAGTTATTTAAACAGACACTTTGGATTACTTAGAAACACACAATATAGTGTTTGGATCAATATTTTATCCGTATTCATGCGCGATAGGTGACTATCTCATTTTTTCTCAAAAATTTATACACATATTTATTACTCTCTCAAATAAATACATACCAATATAAATGTTTGAAAATGGGTGTACTATAAAAGAAAGAAGATATACTTTTCTAGGGAAAAAGTGAGTTTGTGAATTCTATTGTTTCAGAGATATAGTGTATGGAATTTGCCAGTTTCTCTCTCCCATTTTTTCGAACTTTGGGAGACGTATGTCCCCTTTCTTGTTTAGTTAACACTTATCGTGCATTTTTTTTTTGAAAGTATGCTTTGCCACGATTCTACCGAAATGATTATGTTATAAAGATTTGATGACCGCCTCCACTCGAGTGCAAAATTTACTAAACATCTGTTCGAGTACATTTTTATGTAACTTTATTAAGTTAATGATTTGTTTTGTGAATACAGGAAGTAACATTTGTGTACAAGATAGATGTACAATACCGTACATGGATTGGTTTAAAATTTTAAATCTAACTTCGTAAGATTCATCGAGATAAAGAAAGTACCAGCTCGAGAGACAAACTGTGATGTCTGTTGTACTGGAAGCAATGTTTTCTGCAAAATTGAAGACAACGTTGGATAAACCTTCAAAGACTGCGATGAAGAACATATCTTAATTTTTTTTGGGGGGGGGGCGGGGGAGGAAGTAGACCTCGCAGGTCTACTTTTCACAGAACTGCTAGTTAAAATTTTGGACTTTTGAAAAACTTAAAAAAATATAAGTATTAATTATTTTCTTGTGTCTAACGTTAAGAATACAATAACAAAGGGCTATCTGGACATATTTCCGAAGTAATTTTAATGGAAAACAAGCAGTAGAATTTTCGGTAGTTTATTTTTTTTTCAGAGCAGTACGTATAACTGTTTATGAAATGCGCTTTAAAGTAGGGAAAAAGTTAGCTTAAAAAATTGTGTAACCGGTTCCAATTAAGGAAATTGGTGTCCTAGGTTGGACCGCTGCTTTCCCAATTTGAACCACCAATGACTTTAAGCATAATTAAAGCAAAAATATTTCTTTGATTCTCAAATTAACAGCAGCACACAATGCATGACTAAGAGTATGACATTTTGCGCACTCAATTCCCTTTCTTCTCCCTTACCTCACAAATGATGGAAATGGTACGTATTCTTAGATTTTGTTCTTTTTCCCAACATATGGCTTTAGTGTCATTTCATCAGTTTTTTGTATTTGCTTTTCCATTTTAAATTTACGACGACACGTAAACAACTGCTTTCTGGGCTATTCTTGTAATTCAAGATAATAACACCATTTTTTTAAACAGTCCAATGCTGACAACTGTTTGTCTTCCAATCTAGGCAACTTTTGGACAACAAAGACAATTGCCTTAATCTTATCTTTAAAATATTTTAATAAAATTATTGTAGTAAATTGTAACCAAACCAATGTCCTATATGATGATATACAGTCAACTTATCGTCTGAGATAATTCATTTCATTCTAAATAAAATAAAGATCTTTTCAGTATTGTATAATGAAATATTTTCTAATCTTGAATATCTCTAAATTTTTTAATATTTTTCAAAGCTATTTCATTTATAGAACATTCTGAATCGATCACCAACACTACAGTTTAGTTTTCTGAGTGAAAATCTCTTTATGTATAAATCGGTAAAAGCGATTTTACAAAGCATCCTGAATTGTAGCTAAGTAATTATAGTTTAAATCAGTTACCTCTTGTAATTTAAAGGCTTTTTTTCAAAACTGGAAAAAATAAGGGAAACAAAACAAAAAGGAATAAATATTACTGGCATAAAATAATAAAGCCTAAGAAAATTAACGCATTATTGATGGAGAAAAGTGGAACCAAACTAGATGAGGGAAAAATGCGAAACTTAATAAAGAACGAGAGAGCAAAATTTAATGATCTTGTTTACTATGTAACCCAATCCTGAGTGGTGAATTCCAAAGTTATTATTTTTTCGTTTATTATCTTTATCAATTCAGTTTCTAAAGGTAAAATAAACGAAAGAAAAAAAGAAAACTGATTGCATTCCGGAGAAACTCTGAAAGCAATGAAGTGTAATACAGGGTGTTCATTAATTATCGTCGGGGTTTCCGTACCTCATAACTTTCGAATAAAAAATATTACGCAAAAGCCGATTACGTATTCGTAAATTACAACTCAAAGAATTTTACGTGGCAACAATGCAATCTTAGCGCATTTGCAGTCTGGGTAATTATGACGTCATAAATAAAAATGGCGACAGTGCAAGAAAAAGCAAAGTGTGTATTGTGGTTTTTCGAAACTAAATTTGGTTTGGGGGTTTGTCAAGAACATTGTGTACAAGACCCCTGTGCCCTCCTTTGATGAACTGAAGCGCAGAATTGTTACTGCGATCCAAAATGTTACCCCACAAATGCTGGAGAACACTTGGAGGGAAAATGGTCTCGATGTGTTACGAGCCACGAAGGGCAGCCATGTGCAAATTCATTAATCTTTTTAATATCATTAATGAAATTCTTTGAGTTGTAATTTACGAATACATAATCGGTTTTTGCGTAATATTTTTTATTCGAAAGTTATGAGGTACGGAAACCCCGACAATAATTAATGAACACCCTGTATATTTCGCCTTTCTTGTTGAAGGAAAATAAAACTAGAGTTTAGATGAAATTAGTGAAATAAAGGATTTGAACTTCAGAAATATAATGGAATTATTCAAGATGAGGCTGAAATGTATTTTGGAATTGTTTTTAATCCAGTTATCGAATATTTTAGATTGTAAATTCATTTCTAATGGAATGATGGTAAAGTGTAATTTGTCGATATGAAAATAAGTTATTTTTGCATTCTGATTCTTTTAATTTAAATATTTATTTCTTTTTAAGACCTTATATTATTTACAGCAGTGGAAATATTGAAATTATTTGCAAAATTTAGAATGAAAATTATTTATTCTTAATCTCAGAATTAAAATATTTAATCTCTGTCTGCTCTCGATTTCTTTTAGTAATGCATTTTTTAATAAGTTATTTTATTACATATGAGCTAAAATTCCGTTGGTAATGAATGTTATGTATTTTTATAGTTATTAAGTGCAAAGTATACTTTTTTCGAGTATATTATCTCTAGACTAATTAGGTTATTACAAATGATTTACATATATTTCTATTTTACATATCTTTGTTTTATCTAGGTTTATTTAGCTGAATGTTATGACTATGAATAAAGATAAATCATTAAATGAAGTAAGATTATAATTTTTTCCGACCTCCTTTTGGGTGATTAGAATTCATTTCTTTATTTTTAATAAGTTATTTATGTTTATTGATACGACAAACTAAATCGTTTGAAAGCAAGGTTAGTAAAAGCAGACATCTAAGAATAAATCTCTTACAATATCGCCGCTGTTATATAAAAGTGTCTTACATCAAAAACCACATACAACAAGACATACAAGATTTTGTTGAAACATCTAGGCCCACTTGTGAAATATGGCAGTTTTTGACCACATACAAGTGTTTTGCATAAACAAATTATTTTGGCAAGTATTTAATACAAAATTTTGGTGTAACGGAGACGTTATGCATATAAAAACGCCAAAAACCTTTTACGTACAGAGATACAACCTAGCTTACTTTGTAAGCAATACCAAATTTGCGATGATAATACATTTCAGAATTCACAGGTCAGAAAGATAATACATGCAAAAGGAAAAAAGAGTGTTACATTGCAAGATTATTACAGCAGTAATATTTTAAAAAGTAACACAATGCCTGTTATAATCTTCCGCCATTATTTGAAGCCATTAAAATTACGTACAATGAAACCTGAAAGCTCAACAATCAACTACCTAACAAAAGAAACTGCTCAAAAATTCAGCACGCAGCACTTAGCTATTGTCAAACAAGAAAACCAACAATACACGCAGAAGTGTCCCTTTCTGTCAATGAAGATTAGGCATTTACAGTTACTTGCTTCTGGAAAGTGGCAGAAAAACTCTTGACACAAATAAAATGCGGAAAGAAACCTTAAGGTTTTCTTCTATTCCAACTGGACTTTCTGATAAACCTTTCATTTCTCTCTTTTTCTCCTTCTCTTTTTTTCAGCTTACAACAAAGAAAAATGAATGAAAATCTTGCAGCTCACTCATACCTTTTGGAAAAATTGAAAAGACTATGGATGTAAAAGAATGGCTAATGTGGTATTCGGTTAACTTCGCGAGATCATCTGGAAGAAAGAAAATTATTTAAACATAAAAGACACCTCCTTAGTGATGCTCGATACAAACTTGGTTTTCAGATGTAATTTACCTGGGAGGACGCTCGCTATGAAGAGTAACGCGAAGACGCCCAAGGGGGCGGGGTGCGACACCCCAATTCGTTATTTCGCTATTTAAGCAAAACTAGCAACGTTTTCATGCTAATCTCTTCCAAATGCTTCATTTAAACAGTTCTAGTTATACAGGAACAAATGTTTAGACTAAAAATTTAGTAAATAAGGCATTACGTTATGCAGCGCATTGCGAACACATAAGAAAAGAATATTTCTTACATACAGGTTTTCAATATTTTTTTATAGAAAAGAATCATCAATATAATAATCGTTATGCAATTTTATGGAAAAATATTGCTTTTAATTTTCTTATGTACAGAGGAAAACAGATATTTTTTTCAGAAATTCAAATAAGAATTCTGATGAGCTTGATCTTTAGATCCAATAAATTTAAGGCGTAATAAGGCGTATTTTTATTTTTCAGAATAGTTTCTACAATCAATTTTAAGTTTTAATTTCAATAGTTTTTTGTGAAAGCAATTAAGACATATACCAGCTGACCACAGTTACATTACGTCCAGAATAATATAACTTTTGCATCAATCTCTTGATATTTTCGCTTACACTATTTTACAGTTTAAATGTCTTTCACCCGCAAAAATATTATTTTAGAAATGTGGAATGCTCTTGAATCCACTTGTTTCCTCACTAAAACTTAAATAGCGAGACCGCAGTATTTTCCTGTCCCTAATACGATCACTCAATTGAACAAAGAAAACTGACACGAGGACGCACTAGGGTGTATTTGCAATAAAAAAATAAAATAATTCTTCCTAAATCGTGTTCCGTCTATTGAATGTGACCATAAAGGAAGATAGCATGAATTTAACTCATTTCAACTAAAGAGAAGTCAGTATTTTTCACATTTTACGTGCCGTGGGGTGTCGGACACCCCCTTGCGCGTCCTCGCGGGTTAACTTCAATATATTTTATTTCAGAGAAAATTGAAAACGGCTGAGTTTAATTAGTATTCTAATCTTTTAATCTGTACTTACTATAAGAATATATTTCGTCAAACCTATTCATTTAAAAATGACACTTTGTTTAGAACTTGATCGTATTATTTTCTTTGTTCTATTGATTGAAATACGGTAACTTCTCATTCTCATATTTCAGGTGCACCCCTCCCCGCAGTAATGGCATCGGTGAGAAAAGATTTTCAAAATAAAAGCGGCTTTTAACCTTTTATTTATCTTATTTAAAATACTGGAATATGTTTCTTTAATTTCAAATAATTTATATATTTATCGAAGATAGTGATTGGAAATCTACGCTGTTATCTCTCAGTTACTGGAAGACTATTTGTACGAGAAACTGGCCGTTTCCACTACTTTAAATGTGATAGCAGAGTCATTGAAACTAACTCGGGCAATCATATTTGTTTTGTGTTTAGATACCCATGGTTAGATTAGAGTCATGGTGGCTTGTTGGTAACTGCACGGTGGTAACGGTGGCTTTCAAATTTGATAAAAGAAAGCTCAAGATCGGATTCTATCAAAGAGCCTCCGTGTATATGCCAATTCAGGATTTCAGTTTGGGGGAACCTCTGAAGTTAAAGTGTCGTGAAAGTCTGGTTACTGGCTTAGTACTCTCCGTCATCTGTCCACAGTTCAGAGTTATGAGATCCTTCCTCTGTATTTCTGTGTTTACAAAGTGAGTTAATATATTTAAACTAATAAAAATTAAACACAAATTTTCCTGCACCACGTTTTTTAGGAAGAGGCTTTTACAAACACATCAGAATTGATAATGTTAAAAATAATGTTAAATAGGGTTTGTAATTGATTTAACTTCTTCAGAAAGTGTAGGGGAAGGTTGCCGAATTTACACCTGAACAGCTTTTAATGTACAATGATAGATAAGTAATTTTAATAAAATACAAGTAGTAATTTTTTTGTAGTTTAAACCTTAAAACAATGATAAAATACAAGTAGTAATTTTTTTGTAGTTTAAACCTTAAAACAATGCAATTAACTTTTCATGAAATATCTTAAACAATTGTGTAAAATTGTAAGCTAAATTAGGGTAAAAATTTTATTGATTTTAAAATTCACTCCAGCATAGATTGTATGAACCCAAATATGACATTTTATGCCCTGTATCAATGATTTTTCTTCCTGTGTGTCCCCATGTAAAGCAAAACTACGTATTCTTAGTGTTTGTTCTTTCTAAGTCAAAATTTAATGTTTTTAATTATGTTTTATTGTTTTTTTTTCTTTTCTTTAGCTTATCACAATTCCAATTTTTGAAGGCTGCTAGTGCTGGGCTATTTCTCAAGTTCCAGATAACAGTCTCATTGATTTAAAGAATCCAATTTATGCAACCGTTTGTTGCCCAATATTCGCAACATGTAGACAAAAACAACAACAAAAAATTTCTAAAATTTCCATGTTTAAAAAATTATTATAGTAAATTGAAACCACACATGTTTCTTATCTGAGAATATAATATTTTGCTACTTAATTTAAAGCAGCATAATGGTTATTACTCTTATGTAAAATTGTTTAATCCATGACATCTACACGTAAAGACTTTTTCCCTAACTGTAACGAACTAGACCTTTCTTTTAAAATTAATTTCCTACATCACAATTGCATTGTTACAGCATAATTTTCCTACTTTACTGCCCAAACATTTAAACGAATAGAAGTTATAATACCAGTCAATTACAGGCCCGCACCTGTCCAAATTCTGCAAGGGTCCTTTATTAGAAGTTATAATAAAGATTTTAACCTTAAAAGAGAAAAAATATTAATAAATAAAAACAAAAATATCCAGAATATTAGTTTTAAATTTACTATCCAGAAAACAACTCTTCTTTATTTATGTAAGCACAAACAATTCAAGTTTCAAAATGCTCAAATTCACAACATTCAGAAGCTGTAAAAATCACTACAAGAAATTTTAAAATTATTTAAAGAAATATTCAATGAACTGAAATGTTTATTTTCAGTGTTATAAAAAAGAAAGATACTTGCTCTTCAAACACAGCTTAAAATTTCGGGGAAAACTTTTTTAAAAAATTTAAAGAAAGCTAATTGCAAATTCAATGTACCTTCAAAACTTGTCGTAAGAATATGATCAGGGACGTACTTAATGCTAGGTGCATCAGGCGAAAGCCTGGGGCCCCGAGCTCAAAGTGGGCCCGAAAGAAAGAATTATACATATAATCATTAATATCGCGATAATTTAAATTTTTGTAGAATTCCCAAAATTAATTTCCATACAACCATATGTAAACGACAAGTTTACATAGAGCCCCTACTGTATTTATGTTAATCCGACCATCTAGGTATATCGCCAAACATGGGAAATTTCGTTAAAGGATCAACTGGTTTGAGTTACCGTGGGAAAGTTTTCTAAACATATTTCAGAATTAAGCTCTGCAAAGCTCGAACTGCAGTACGGTGAAGAAATAAGCCTCCTTAAATTTTTTGGCTGCTATCAGAAGGGAGAAATTCTGTAGATGTGCTTTACATAATAGTGTAAAAACGAATTATAATTCACCGAATTAGCCACAACTTCGTCTAATAACTATCTAGAAATTAAAGCTTTGTCTTGGCCCAAAATAGGCCTGCTTCTACAGAAAATTCCCTAAATATTCTTTTGAATCCATTTCGAATAGTTTCTAGCCCTTGAAAAAGTGAACTAGAATGGATTCCTTGTTTTTGTTGTTTGCTTTTCGTTTACTTCAAATTACTATTGGATTGCTTGTATTACTTTTTTTAAATTTTAATTTTGGTTTTATTGGTATATCTGTCTATTGTTCTCTGTTTTTTTGTTATGCTGCTGCAATCGCGCATCTTAAACATTGTCGTAATTTTTCTAATTTTTCTAACTTCATTTCTTTTTTCAATTAAATTCTTTTATTCATTTTAATTTTTGTATTATATTAAAAAAAATCTTGTCCAGTTTTAATTCTGCTTTCTTTTTTAAATAATAATTTTATAATTTTTTTTAAATCATTGATTGTTTGCATAATCTTATCTAGAAATTAACTGATTTTGAAAACTTTTTATGAACAATAAGGTAAGTTTTATCATTTTGATGTTAGATAGTATTTTGTAGCAAACATTTCTTCGAACAACATGCCAATTTCGAGATCTCAATGAACTTCGAACGAAAAAAAAATCATGTAAATTTCAAAAAGAATTTAAAATATTTTCGAAAACTTGCATTATATCTATAGCTTTATTAAATAGAAAGCGACATTTTAATCTAACTGCCTTTATTTATATTGAAAATATTGTTTATGAATCTCTAAACAATTAGTTCCTTTAAATTCATATTCAACGGAAAGAAGTTTTAGTCAATGTTC
This sequence comes from Araneus ventricosus, assembly GCA_013235015.1. Classification (NCBI taxonomy): domain Eukaryota; kingdom Metazoa; phylum Arthropoda; class Arachnida; order Araneae; family Araneidae; genus Araneus; species Araneus ventricosus. The sequence continues at coordinate 24,097 of BGPR01016153.1, forward strand.
CTCATTCGCATTATTGTCCCATTTGCTAACTATGCAAAGATTATGACTACTGAATTGTGACTATTATAAATTTCTGAATTATTTCTATTATATTTAATTCAATCAAAGTAGGGTATGTAGTTCCAAGAAGTGTAATTTTTGTTATAACTGCAAATCAGAAACGTTATGTTTCTTCAACACAATTTTGAAGCAAAAGTAAGAAGAAGTCAAAAATCTGTTATTATTATTTTATATTACGAACAACTGACTGCATTTTGATGACAAAATATTTTGAAATATTATTATATTTAAAATATGATCTTGAATTTTATTTATGTATTTCTCAATTCTCAGTGTTTTAATTTTTTTAAGCTAATAAAAAAGATAATTTTTCTGTCTTAAATAGAGTCCAAAGCTATTTTACGAGTTCTATGTCTTGACCTTCTACAATAGCTTGTTAAATAGAAGCCCTCAACTGCGAGGTGCAGTCTCACACACCGCTAAGAATGGTTTAGATATCACCCCTACTCTATTTTTAGTTGAATAGAATGGATTCGTCCTGTAGCTTCTCATTTTATGATCTTGATTACATGTGTACATTTTCTTGAAGTTTTGGTGCCTGCAAAATTTTTATATTCCAGCTATTTCTTTCCGCGCTTTCTAGCAGATCGCACCTCCCTGCTAATTTTCCAGTATCGTGAAAAGCTTAGAGAATGTCACTGAAACTTAATACCCTGAATATGATGCAACCTTCTAATCTCGTTATGACAAAGATCTTCAAAAACTTCTGAATGAAGTAGAAAGTGACTTCAATCATAAGAATAGTTGTACAGAGGAATTTTTGATGAAATTTCATATTCGACTAATTCTGAATTATCCGAATTTGAAGATGGAGAATACCAACCTTCTTTATGTGAAAATTATCATTACTGAAGAAATAGTTTTAGGTGGTCATTTCAAAACAAAACGAACAATTAGAATTCCTGGTTATAGCACCATCCAACTCACCAAAATTGGTCTATGGCTATTTTCCATAGGCTACTGGATATGAATACTGTAAATTAACACATTTTATATCAAATAATTCTGCAAACCCGATTATGAATTGAATGCAGTTTTTTGAAAGTTCTCGCAACAGAATTAGTTCCCCAAAAGAAGAAGAATAATGGAAAATCCAAGAATAAAACAAAAATTGCGAATGACAATGAAGCTAATTTCAGGAGTGATACGGAGGGCGAGGAGAGATTGATAATCCCGGAAGACCACGAAGATGGAAGTAAGGAAAACGCGTAATTTATGTCGACCAAAGAAGAAAAGGAAAACTGCATATTTATTCATATTTTATGAAAAACCTGTATATTTAGAATGCATTCGAAAATTTTATTATGGATGTACCCAAGAATCTGAACCGAAAAAAATCTGTGTAAAAACAAGTCAGTTTTCCCCAATGTCAATTTTTTATTTTTTTATATAATGGCTAATTTTTACATTATATTATTTTCGTCATGCATTAATATAATAGAAAAATAAATGTCATCAGAATAAGAAAAAGTATTTATATTTGTTTAAAGATTAATACAAGTTATAAAATATATGTCGATAAAAATATATTTAGAAAAATAACCAATTTTTCTGCTAATAATATATTTTTAAAAATAAAAAAATATATATATTTTTATAATTAGAGAAATATCTATAGAATATATAGGTGGAAGTTTTATTTTATTTTTTAATGCGGTCTCGTAGGCCGCACCTCTCCAATTAAGTCTAAAATTTTCACCTCCCCAGTTAAGAAAGAAATGGAACGACACTGCTACACGTAGAAGAAGAAGAATTAAATAACACCTGAACTTAATAATTCATTTATAAACAATCACAGAAGTCTTCATTCGAAGCAATGTGCAATAATTTTGTATAACTTTAATCTGTCGTTTTATATGATGTTCAACAAACATATGGTATTTCATAAACTTAAAAAGTAATTTACTGCTTAGAATTATTGTATAATATTTAAAATTTATTAAAACATTCTATTTTTAATGTTTCATTTCAATGAATGCATAAAAATTAAAAGTATATTATTGTTGAATTTATAAGTTTGTATTTCATAATTCGTGTGTTTTATTTAAAATCAATTTGTTGTTCTATTCAAACTGTTCTCTGAGATTTCTTAAGTTTAGCGACACTTATTAGTGTGAGTTATTTTTAAATTATCATGAATGATTAATAAAAGTGGCTGTACAAGTTTATTGTTTTGTGCAATTATCAGAAAAAGTACAAGAATGGGTCCGGTTTTGTATTAATCTTTAGCTTAAAAGTATATTTCGAAAAATTTGTTTCGAACAATTTTTTCCGTACTTGAATTCACGCCTAAAGAAATTTTTAAAATGTAGAGATAAAACGGTTTATAAAAAACTAGTTCATCAACAGGAAATTAAAAAAGTGGATTTGCAGAAAAAAAAGGAATTAAAAAAATGTATAGATTATCTGTTGGTTTGAATACTTGATAATAAATATAAAATATTTTTGATTTTCACTATATAATGAATCAGCATTAAATTAATTTTAATTTTGAGCTTTATGCCTCATTAATGTGGTTAGAAAATAATAGTGATGTATTCATTAGTAATACAGAATGTAATTTTGCTTAGAAAAAGTTATTTGCATTTTCCTTTGTTCAATGTATTATGAGATTTTTTCGATAATACTTAATAAATGATATACTTTTGCCAACTGAAAACATTTTAATTAATAATTAATTCAGATGTAATTAATAGATAAATATGCTAATTAAAGATAAAATGTAATTATTATGAATAAAAATGAAATTATCATTAGTAAAAGTATGCAGCATTACACTATTTTAAAAGCTAATGACTAGTAAGTCGAAATATAAAAGTACATTATATATGATACTTTCAGATGGCCCCGAAGAAATTCTGTATCAGGGGACTTGATTATAACCACCCAAGAAATTCACGTTGAGAAAAAACCGATCTCATTCTTCTTAACATTTTTTTTTTTTTCATATTGACAACAGTTTTAGCTTTCGAATGCTTCTCGCAGGGTTTAAAAATAATATAACACACCAAAGAGAAAAAAAACATATAAATAAATATAAGCAGAATTGTAAATCTAAAATAGTCAGCATGGCTTGGTATTGAGAGCACCGCCCCAAGTTCAACAGGAATTATAATGGTGCTGAGTTTTCCATTCAATATCTTGTAAATAAATATTTTACTTAGAAACATGTGACGTCTTTAGCCTCTTTTATTATTTGAAACCACTACCTCAGTTGAGTTCTGGTTTTCAAATAAACTTTTCATACTCATCAATATGCTTCTGATATTCTTGTGAATAAAAATCTTATATAAAAAAAATAAATAATAAACTGGTGTACTTACAAAATCATTCATTCTTACTTAAATCCAAAATGTCTTCATCTGTATAGAAATGGAATGTAAAATTCCATTTCGCGCGAAAAAGTTTTCCACGGTGGAAAACATTTAAAACACCACTTATAATAACTCTAGAACGATATTTTCGACAGCAACACTGTAAGCTGATAATATCGTGCATATTTTTAAACAGGGTGACTCTGCAACAATCGCTAATACAGTATGGACTTGAAGATGTTTGAAAATGTTTTCAAACCAGAACTTCAACTCTGCAAACAAGACCAGATCATTCTGGAAAATCCGCGCTCTCTCATTGGGTGATTTCTCATCGTCACCTCAGTTCAGTACACCTCGTTACATGTCATTTTTAGAGGTTTTTGTTTAAATCCTTTCATAACTATAAAGATAGAATTCTGCAATCGAGTTTTCGCTCATTTTTTTCATCTACTACAGTTCTGAAATTCCATACGATTGTTTATTCCCGATCAAATTCCAATATATACAGATTTTAGCTTTCAGTTAACAGTATTAATTGTTTCTTTCCAGTTAAAATTTAATTGATTTCAAAATTCCAAAAAAAGATGGAGTAATGATTTATAAAATATATTAAACATTAAAAAAGTGGAAACAAATAAAAATAAAAAAAATATGCTAACACTTTTATTTGTGTATCAAAAATGTTCGAAATTCCAAAAATTCCATGCAGATTGTCGAGAAATACTCGAAAAAATATGCACATTTTAAATTGTCACATTATATTGACAACCCACTGTACATAAAGCATAATACATGATCAGAGAACGATATATCGATACGTAGAGAGTTACAATACGAACACAAGGGCGTATATATGGGGGTCCCAGGGGGCCCGGCCCCAACCCGAAATCAAAAACAAAATTAATGTAATAAGTAGTCATTATTCGGCTGGCGTTAATGAAGGCGTGGCCTTGTTTTGAACTATATCATACCAAGGATAATTTCACTAAATAACGTTTTTAATTCGAAAAATTTTGTGTCTATATATATACAACTTTGGCGCGAAATTTGGAAAGAAAACTAAGTTGGCAATAGTGAAGAGTCGAAATCTCGAATAGGTTCGAAGATTCTGTAATATTACAGAAGGTCGCCAAGCGCGCTAACTGATCCTATATAAGAGGGCGACCGGCAATAGGAGTTAATTCATTCTTATGAGGTTAGTTCGTGTGTTAACGTTTTCTCTGCTTGTCTATCAAGTTGTTTTATCTGTAGCTCTGTTTATTGAGTTAGTGAGCTTTTTGAATAGCTGTGTATCTGCGATAATCTGCATTTTGTTGTTCTGTAATCTTAATGTGTTATTAAGTCAACTGCATTCATAATGAAGAGACAAGCTTCTATTCAAAACTTTTTTGCAAAAACACAGAGTGTAAATAGGCCTGTTAGTGACAGTGCTGAAGTTGACTGTGCCAGTAACAATGTTTCTTCTGGTGTAGCAAATACGAGAACCGTTGATACAGCCCCAGTTGCGGAGGACTTCAACCAAGTAAGAAAAAATATTGGAAACTATTGTCAAAGCAATTCCGTTCGTTCGTTAACAAATGAAGAAAAAATTTCGCTAGTAGAAAATGTTTGGAAACCTCAACCTGTATTCAGATTTCCTTCTACTTTTAGTAGTTCTAGTTCAAACCACACTAGATCTTTTCAAATGAAATGGCTAAAAAAATTCGAGGGTTAGCTTATTCTGAAGAAAAATCCGGATCTTTTTGTAAATATTGCGTAATATTTTCGCACTCAAAAAATGTAGGAAAAGGAGATCACCAACTAACAGGGGCATTATTAACACAGGCTTTTAGTAATTTGAAAAAAGCCAAGGAAATGTTTAGTAAACATGAAAATTGCACATATCATAAAAAATCAGTCTTGATTGCTGAAAACACAAAATCCATTGTTGCAAAAAAACTGAGAGTGTTATTAATCAAGTCAATACTCAAAGAAGATTGGATATTGAAAAAAACAGAAAAAGACTGATCCCTACAATACAAACTATAAGATTTTGCGGAAGGCAGCAAATAGCAGTAAGAGGTCATCGTGAGGGTGGACGAATAGGCCTAGAAGAGCCCGAAAAAAATGACGGAAATTTTCGATCACTCCTGAGATACAGAGCTAACAGTGGAGATAATGACCTTAAAGACCAATTAATGAACAATGGTTTGAGGAGCATGTACACAAGTTCTTTTATTCTTACCGAGCTCATTAACACGTTTGGTCATTTAATACAATCTCAAATTGTGAGAAATGTCAGGAAGTCTATTTTTTATTCCGTCTTAGCAGATGAAACCACTGACATTAGCCGAATAGAACAATTTTCTCTTTGTGTACGGTATGTTGAAAACCAATCATACAAAATTAGAGAAGAATTCCTAACTTTTGTCCCCGTTTATGACGTTACTGGTGCAGGCTTAGCTAACACAGTTTTAGAGACCTTGTCAATTTTAGGGCTTGTCTTAAAAAAAATGAGAGGTCAAGGATCCGATGGTGCTTCCACGATGAGACGGCAATTCAGAGGGGCACAAGCTTCTATCAAAAAAAAACTACCACTAGCCTTATATACGTATTGTTCTCCACATAGTCTAAATTTGTGTTTGTCGGAAGCAAGTAACATTCCTTCTATAGGAAATTGTATGGGCGTTATCAAAGAAGTCTGCAGATTCTTTCATATGTCAGCCAAAAGAACTGAAATCAATGATATCTGACTGTTGTCCTGAACCGAAAAAAAACTTATTTCACTATGTGAAACACGATGGGTGGAAAGGCATGACTCGGTATTTATATTTAAAGATATTTTAGAACCAATCCTTCTCTCTCTTTTGAAGATAGAAGAAGAATCAATGGACTCAGCACCTAAGGCATATGCTCTAAGTAGTTCTATCAGTCAATTTCAATTTCTTTTCAATCTTTTTGTTTTGAGCCGGATGTTGTCAACTACACATAACTTATCTGAGAAGCTAAAAAAACATAAATCTTTCTCAAGCCATAGGAAATGTTACAAGTGTCTTAGATCTGCTATCGAAACAAAGGGTAAATGCTAATGACAACTTTAAAACCCTGTATGCTCAAGTAAAGGAAATCGCTGCAAAACTCGACATTAAAGAAGATATTCCAAGAGTTTGTCGCCTTCAAACAACCCCAAAAACGTCCCTTACAGGACAGAAGAAGAATACTATCGACAAGCCGTTTATGTACCTTACCTTGGTGATTTTTGTAATTCACTGAAGGAACGCTTTGAATCTCACAAGGAAACAGTTGCATCCTTACAACACATCCTTCCAGAATTTTCTACCAAAACAGATTTCTATTCATTGGAAGCTGCTTTCAATTTCTACGAAGAAGATTTGTCACATAAAGAGGTCGTGTAAAGTGAGTTTATGTTGCGGAAAGAAAAGTGGAGTCAGGTAAAATCTAAATATCTTCCCAAAACAGCCATTAGTTCTCCAGAAAAATGTGACAAGACTTTCTTCCCCAACATTTATATTCTCTTGAAACTACTAGCAGTTCTACCGTTTTTGTTGCAACCGTGGAAAGAAGCTTCTCAAGTTTAAGAAGATTGAAGACTTAAGAAATCCCACATCGGAAATAAGCTTAATGTACTAGAATTGCTTTCGATCCATAGAGACATTAAAATAAGAGATGAAGATCTTGATAAGTTTGCTAGTGTACCAAGAAATCTGGACTTCATATTGTAAATTTTATATAAAAAGTCAAACTTTTTTTTATGTATTCACTTTATGACACCGTATTTATAACTCAATAATAATAAATCAACATTCTTTTCCGTTGTATAAAATTTACTTTTGTTGGGACCAGAGCAAAAAATCTTTATTAGAAAAAATTCACACATTAAGTAGTAAAAAAGTAAGGGGAGCGAAGAAAATAATATTAACACGATTACAATTAATTGTTCAATGCGCGCTTGTTATAAAACAACGCGCTATCATATAATAAAGCATTTGTTCAGTTAAGTTATGGAAATAAACTGAAAACATAAAAAATAATAATAACTAGATAGTTTAGTCCCAACACTTTGTTTAAAACCCCTTGAAAACTAACCTTAATCATGGAATGATAGTTTATTTTTAAAAAAAAAAAAAAAAAAAACAAAAAAAACTGAAACATTGGCAAATTTCCCCCCCCCCCAAATTATAACCTATATTCGCCACTGTACGAACATATTATAGAATATATCCATAAGGAATTATCAGAAGAATGCAGTGAAAGGGTAGAGAGTTACCTATTGTTTCTTTGGAGCACGTAGTTGCAGCCCTCCCACATGATTAGGAGCTGTTAGTGTTGTTCGTTGCAACGTTAAAGGAAAATAGATAATGTATTACAACTACTTACATCGGGGATTACAGTCACAACTCTCCCATAGTATGCGTGACTGTTTCTTGTGTTCAGTCTCGTTACTTTTACTTAGGGTTCACTGAAATATGAATTGAGAATTGTTACTCCAGAGTTGGCAGTGATGTGAAGGGTTAATTTTTCAAATGACTTAAGGATGAATAGTTGGTGTTGGCTGGTTGCTGTTTTTAAGTTAGGATGCTCTGCTGCTCGACTGGGTGTTCATCAAATTTCTGGTTCTGGGAGGTGAATATGTGGTAGTGCCTATTTCTAGGTTGGAGACTGTGTCGGTGTTGCAGATTTGACTTTTAATTAGGTCTTAATTTGTCGTTAGAAACTTGATGAGATTATCTATTTTTCGTCTTCCAAGTTTGCTGGAGAGGGCGCTCTTCTACGAATGAATGATGAATTGTGAGATTGGTTCCTTGTGGGGGTATCATGAAGTTAGTGGGCAACTCGTTGCGTAGTATAGGGGATTTCCTATTTCTCCACATCCGAAAAACTTTGTTTGATGGCGAGCGAATCTCTTTAAGTAGCTGAGTCGACAGGGCACTGTCTGAAAAGATTTAAGGATCCAGTTGACAATCTTAGTGATTTTTTAAGTGACAAACCTGAAATATAGTATTCTTAACTTTCGATGGTAAAGCAGTTTTGAGTTATTTGGCTGCTATCTTTGAAAAACTAAATATATTAAATAACCAACTTCATGGACCAAATAAAAATTTTCGTAATATTTCTTGAATTACTTTCATTGAATCTAAAAATATAAAGAGAATTATATCACTACACATGTTGTCGATCATCTGAAAATTATATGTGCCGATTTAAAAGAAAGATTTTCTGGTTTGAAACAAATTGATTTTCCTACTTGGATTATGCAGCCAATCTCAGTGGATTTGTCTGATATTTCAAATATGAAGTATGAAGAAAAACTCACATAAATGCAAAATGATGAGTCAGTTAATACTTTATTTAATATAAAAGGACTGATTCCTAGGCTTTGTGAGGAAATCAAATATCGAAATTCAACGAAAAGTGCAAGAAAACTATTGTTAGCATCTTCATACCTGGGTGTATGTGCATGTTGTGCCATAAATTATTTGTTGCTAAAAAAGAAATTGTCTGGATATAACACAACGGGAGACTTGAGAATGAAGCTAATTAAACTGGAACCTGAAATATCTTTGCAGCAAGCATCAAGATCAAGGATCTCACTAAATTTAAATAATTAATAATTACTAATAATAAAAATAATATAGAGAAATTTTTCATTAAAATCAATCTGCATTTAAATTTCAGTTCTCCATTACGTGGTTTGAAAATTTAATTACTGAGTTTCTGAACAATTTCCTTGGGATTTCTTCCTAAAACCTATCATTCAAGTTTCATCAATGAATAATTTATTCAATGAACATAAATTTTCTGTGAGAGTTTAGCTAAATTGCGTTAAAAAATTTAGATTTTTTTTATAAAATTTATTTATTAACCATTTTGGTGGAACAATTTTATGATACCTTTCAGATTAAAGAATTGTCGGTATATAATGAACATTGTGAATTTATTTAGAATGTGTAAATAATATAAATTAAATAATGTTTCATATATTATTTTTTAGTTTTATTTGCACTTTTAATGTTTGCACTCCAAAACAAAGTTTCTGGAAAAAAAGAAAAAAAAACGAAGTTCACATTTCAGAAGAAAAATAGGTGATGAGGGCGTAGTTTTGGTAAATGCCCTGAACACCATTTTATGTATGTTCGCAACTATGTTGCACTAGAAAGCACAAAAAACGACTCAACTCGCATAAAAATAACCGCAGGTGTGACCGGCCATGGTGTGGATACCGACGCTGCGAAACAGTGGCAGAAAGTAACTCATGTGGCCGTAGCTTAAAAATGGCCAATTTCTCATCTCTACATCCTGCAATCCAACTTAGAAAAACTTCCACGAAAATAACTCTACTTTCCATCTGGTGGCACGCATGGGAAAAAAAGTATGTACGACTTGTTTCTTCTTCCCTCAGTTCGCATTGAAGTCTGTGATTTACATTGTTGTGTTATATAATTTCAAATCCCAATAATAATTTTTGTAATTACCCTACATACGGTCGTAGGAACCAATGCATATTTTCGTAGGCCGATTTCGGAACTAAAGAAAATCTAATTTGATCCTTAAAATGTACAGAGCTTCATTTGTATTGACGTTCTAAGTTGGAGTAATACAATAATGAACTCACGACGAGAAAGTGTCTGCATCACATGTAAAAACTGCAAGCAAATATTAAGGGGCGTGAAAATATATTTTCGGAATAGAATTTTTTTAAATATAACGGCAATAAATCTTACTGTGCTGATATAGTTATACATTATGTTACATTTTGATTTCTAGACCATTTTTTGAAATAAAATAACGGATATAAAATATGGATCTTATTCACTTAAGTTTAAAATAAAATTGAAACATTTAATAATTAATTTTCTTTGAATACTTTCTCTCGTAAAATAGTTGAGATAGCAGATATTTTCATGGTTAGAATGCTGAAATCTGATTAATGCTGAAACAAAATTTAGACAAATTTAAAATTCGGTTTAAATCGAAATTAAATTTAATTTTTTGCAGAAATTTTATGCATTAATTCATCAAAAAGTAACCATTTCTTTAAAATTAATTGTATTTCTTATATTCTCTCATAAATCCCACTGAAACAAGAAATCTATTTCCATAAGATCTATCTAATCTGCAAGGTCCATACAATTGGCAACAGAAGTCTCGCACACAAAGTTTTTTTCATTTTACCCCAACAAAGAAATCATTTGGAAATAAACCCTGTCATAGTGGCGAGTAAGATATTGGTTCACCGCGACCAATCCATTGATTGATCCTGGCAAATGGTCCACTTTCGCTTACTTGTTGATGAACGCGTTCAAACGTTTGATGTTGCGGTAAGCGCTGGTTAGGGTAGTGTTTCTGTATATATTTGAACTACTTGCCGCCCTGTTTCCCTTGCTGCAGCGTAGTTAAAAGTTTATCTGAACTCCATTGACGCATACTTATTAGGATTACTTATAGGTAGTCTCATTAAGGAATGACAACCGGCTGCTACCCATATGAGCAGTAGTTGTGGACCTAGAGCACCCTCTACAACATCGTGCGTTCATTTGCTAGGTCAAATCGTCTTTTGCTATTTTCTACCTCTCCACCAAATTTGAACTATCAGTTCTTATGCATCCTGTATATTGAGTGGTGATTTGTCTCAAGAACACTGAGCCATGCTCAACAAGAAAGGCAAAATTGTAGTGATATTGTTCCGATTCCTAATGCCAGACAAAACTGAGGGCGCTACGGACGTTTA
>BGPR01016154.1:0-35190 GCA_013235015.1 Araneus ventricosus
TGATTCACGTTTCAGTTACGTATTGCTGTACAGATTTGACATTTTTCCATGGTACTAATAGATCACGTAGAGATATATTGAATGTAAATTAGGGGGAAAAATTTTTGCATTCCTCAATTTTTTGTACTCAAACTGCATTTCCTTTCATGTTTTAGGATTTCATTTATCGTTCAGAATAATAAGATCTTTCTCGGACACCCACAGCACATTGAACTACTGTCATTGAAAGTGTCTTCTCACTAAAACGAAATAAATTTCAAAATAAGTGATTTCGGCTCTCTCTATCAAAATGATTTGAGCTATAAATTAAATGTTTTCTTCAAAATTTCTAGACTTTGGATTTCACACACAATTATATTTTTCACTTACTAGCTGAATTCGCAGTCGCAAAACGTACCCATTAATAAGTCTTTCCAACAAGTTTATTCAACAGTTGTGATTATAGTCAGTGGATTCTTCATTTTCTGAAAAATAATTCTTTTGAGTTCTAAGTCGTATATTTCATTAAGTGTTTTAGAAACTTGTTTGGAACTGAAACTCGTTAGTTAATTCTTTTTTAGATAACATGTATTGCGAAACTACAAAAGTTCGGTTTAATTTTCTCTTTGATTGGAAGAAACATTTGTCTTTCTCATTAGCATTTTTTTTATGAGTTTATAATGGAATAGTAGTTGAATTCATCCGTATAATTAGTTTCTGTATCATAAAAGTAGGCTTCCTTAAGATAAAAGATGATTTCAATATCTATTATTATATTATTTTATTTATTATCATTTATTATTATTCTTTTCAATACCATTTTTCACTTCTTCTGTGTATGAATTTCCACGAAAATACATATATCCTAAGTCTCTAAGTCTTATGCCTTATTCTAAGCTCTAAGTTTCAAAAGGCTGAAAATATGGGTCTTCAATTTAGACACTTTACAGGATGATCTAAGAGTAAGAAGTTACAAACATGCCAGAAATGACGATAAATGATAGGCGTTTTTAAGTTGTTCTAATATTTCTATCTTCTAAATAAACTGTAAACTTTGACTTTCGCCCTGTAAGCTTCCATTTTTATTACTATCCGGGTTTCACATATTCAGAAGGACAATTACATTTCTAATACTTTTAATTCTACATATTAGTTTCGATGCAGATTTTTTAGGTTAAAAACACTTTCAATATTTTTTATTCCCATATTAAATACGAGTTTGAATGCCTGTTATCTAAATCTCTGGACATATATGCTGTATTCGAAGAATTTTTTGTCTGAAAATAATTTTCTTAATAATATCTGACACCATGGAGCCATAAATGATGGTACTCAGGAGGTACATCTTTCCTCATCATTTGTAGATAGTTTACTCCCCAGTCTTACGAGTATCCTCCGTTGACTAGCGCTATATTTTCATGTAAATGTCTGTAAAGAAGTTTAAAATACTCATGACTGTTAAAATTATAAATGCATCTCTTATCTCAAGTGATTTGGAATGAGGGGAAAGAGCTTTTCTCCTGTATTTCAAATCAAAACTTCTTCTTCATTTCAATGTGTGAAGGTGCGTTTCAGTGTTACTTTATTTCAGGGTTAAAAAATTGGTCATTTTAATCAGGAAATCCTCTGAAGAAGTTCATTAAATTTAGAATTATTGCGCTTCATGTATATGGTTCAAAGTTTGGGCTTCAAACAAAGAAATCGTTCATCAATTGTTTGAAAGATGTTTATTGAAGGTAATATTAGGTCAAGTGTTTACGAAAGATAAATGTATTTTCCCCAGTTTGTAATTTTTGGTTACTCGAAAGGTTTCAAAACCAATGGTTCTTTACCTTCAATGAAGAATTTTTAATACGATATTGGGACATGTATGGATATACAATGATCTACATCTTATGTTTTGCATGTATATGGCCTTTGACTTTTTTACAAATATGTCCGCTATGTCAGATTCGGTTCCCAAGTCGATAAATTAACAATTTGATACAATCCCAAGACGTGATCAGCCGTTTTTAATTCGCCAATTATCAGCCATTACATTTGCGTATGGCATATCTTAAGATATTGTTCGAAGGCGTTTGAAAATATCATCCATACAGACTTACGCCTATAAAACTGTTTGTTTGCCATTCTTGACCTTCCAGCTATATTCATGAATTCTAAAATCACTTATTTTTGACGTCATTTCCTTCTGTTTTGCATAAGACGTCTTGTTCCAATATCTCTGTGAAGCTTTATATATAGATTTCTGCAGACTTAAATTACAATTCCTGTTAAGAAAATATTACCATTTATTTATCAAGTTAAGAAAAGTATGATTAAAACTTTAAATATCCTTTATTACATGAAAGAAAAAGGTTCAAATATTTTTTTTTACTTACATCTCAGCATCTGACAGGAACAGCTTTTGATTAGTTTCAGTTTTTTTTCTTCTGAGATTAATCTTGAAATGCATTCATATACCTTTGGAAACGAATACCTCGAAAAAATTGAATTTCGATTTGTGTAGTCTCTAGTTAGAACTACAATGTAATAACAAATGATACAGTCACGTTTGCATGGAAGAAATGTATTATAGATTGTTGAATACTCTCATTCAATTTCTTTTTATTACCTTTGTTATGTTCGAAATAAAGAGTTTGCCAATATGCGTAACAAAGACTTCTGCCCCTAAGCGAAGTCGATGCTCTATTTTTTTAATTGCTTTCGAAAAAGTAAAGGAGTCCCATCCATTTTCCTCGATGATGCCAGAACAGACAGGTCCTCCTTGTAGAATCCTGCTTATTTAGTTGAGTTTTAATAATGTCCCGATGGAAGCGACTAGAATTCTATTTTGGGGCAGAGATCGTAATTTCGAGATCCATGAAACTTTTGGATGAGATCACCTGAGTAACAATTTTGCATTTAAAATTTCCACAGTTTTGCTTAAAACAGTTTAACGTTCCCCAAACCTGTATGCAGCACGGATTATCTATGCGTGTGCGTGAGTCAGGTTTGTGATTATCAGTTTCACACCCATGCGTTTGAAATTCGTAAAGAGTTCAAATTTACTGTTTCATAAACTGACTTTCAAAGGTGCTTTTATTTATTAGTTGAAACAATATAAATAAAAGTCATTGTGAGCAATAATGTGTATGTGGTTATGTATGTATGTGGTTACGTTCCACATTTCCTCTAAACAATGGACGGTTTCCAACCAAATTTTGTACACTTATTATTTAGACAAGGGAGAAGACACTTATGAACGATTTCTAAGTCAAAGAAGTTAATTAGGGCAGTTAATTAAATTAACCAGAAACCGTTTTCCGCGCCGTAACTTCAAGGGCAATTTGTCCGACAAAAATATTTTTATTTCATCATAAAGTTCAAAGTTTACCTTTTTTCAATGGTATGATTTTATTTCTGTGACATTTTTCCCTTCCATTGTTATTAATTTTTAAAAAAGTTCATAATTTTGCAAATACGTGCAGACGATTTGAAATAACGAAATTTATAACTACTCGTTACTAGGCAACAGTTGAACACGAACTTCTACTTCGCCTTTATTTCTGAAATTTTGCTTATTTTTTATAAATATCCATACTTAATATAATAAATGCGAGGAGTGAGTCTGTCTGTTTTGTTACACTACGGAAAAACTACCGAACCAGATTGGATGAAAATTGGCAGAGTTGTATCTTAAAACCCAGGAACGAACCCCATGGGGTAGGTGACATGTTAAATTCATTATTTTTGATTACATATAACAATTAAATAATTAACAAAGAGATTTACAATGAAGTTACTACTTTATTTTCAATCAACAGTCACACGTGATCCTTAAGGAATGCGTAAACAAAATGAAATGTCACGTTATCCATGAAAAGCGCAAACATTTAAAATGACTTATTTTTAAAAGTCCAACGATGTCCACGTGAATCTTGCTCAGAAGAAATAGGTAATTTGTGGAATAATAACTGAAAAATAGACGCGGGACAGAAAAACTAATGATAGATATAATAGTTTCAAGAGTTTTTGGATTAAATTTAAAATAAGTTAGTAACTAAAAGGAAAATATCGTTCAATGTTTACTTAAAAATAGGCCTAATTTAGTGAAAAGGTCCCAAAATAATTCTTTATCAAACAGTGAGATTCAAACCATTAAACTGGGACTTTCAAAAGAGTGATTCACAGTACACAGGAATTGATAAGCAAGGTTTATCCTTCCCTACAAACTAATGAGGAATAGAGATTGTTAGTTGGGTAATTTTGGCACTGACTAATGAAAGTTTAGGTCAGATAAATGAAAAAAATTGCGTCTAAAATGGAGGGATGTATTACAGAATATCTATCTGTAGATACGGTAATGGGTAATGGGCAAATAACAAATTAAATCATATCCTGTAGAGTTCTTCAACCCCATAGAATTGTCAGGGGATACCTACCGACAAGCTGAGATTAAGTGTGCCAGGAACTCTTCATACATGGCTTTCTCGATGTACTAAGACTGCAATGACACACGGTTCAAATTAAACACTTAGGACCAAAGCCGTGCTAGCTACTGATATGACTGGCATAGCGAGAGGTGAAGAATGCTACTACTGAGGAATTCAAAGCAATCCGATAATACCGAAGGATTTACCATTCAGTTCAAAGGTAACATTCCCTTTAAAATTAGCATTTACCAGGCTCAAGTTCAGACACTCAAGGGCCAGGCGCTTTGGAAAAATCACATTTTCCGTTGGTAACGCTATATTAGCATGCTCGCGTGTGTCCAGCCCGCCTCTACACCAGTGCAAAAAACGTGAAACAAAAGCGTCGTAAACAAAAGTGTGTTATCTATATAAGTAATTTATAGCCTTAACCGCTTAGTATAATTGTGCACATGTACAGTACACTCGCGTCGATCCAATTATGTATTATCAACCATCAGAACTTTTATTTCTCCCTTTCTACATACTCCTTGAAACATTTACATTCGTGAATTAAAAATAATAATTTGGTCTTCGCACTTTTGAGAGTCGCAGGTAACAATAGTTATCAATAAGAATTTAGATCAATTAACATACTTTAGATAATTTTATTTTGATATCTCAATATTTGTGTTGTAATCGACTATAAAACCATCTGAAATTAAATTGATATTTGGAATTTATAAAGACCCATCTGCGTGTTGAAATGCCTTTTCACAAATATCTTTTAAATTTTTAGTTTTTTAGAAAATTTTGCTTGAAAGATTGACAGTGTGTGTTTCGTGTTTTCTTAAAGCATTGGTGGGATATATGGATTATGGACATTTGGAACATAAATGCTTTAAAATGTCGAGAGTCGCTTTTCGTTGTCTTTCCGAGAACTTTCGGTATGTCTAGAACAAATTTTCTCAAACATATAGGTGGTCTAAGTGTTTCAAATATCCAATATATTTACATCATATAATTTTAGCTGTAAACTTTTCCTTTCCTTTAGCACATACAAAAGTGTCACTAGAAATAATGAGACACCTAATCACAGAAACATTATTTTCAAATTTTACAAATTTGATATTATTACTTTATTTTACTCACCTCATAGTCTATATGCCTCGAAAGAATTTTTCAGAAATATTTGATAAGGACTTCGGGTCAGCCAATTCTGAATGTCCTTTCTCAAAATCCGTCGCTTTTGCATTTGTGCATTCACAATCAGTTTCTTTAAGCGCTGGCTTGCTTAGGAAATAAATTAAAATCGCATATGGGGCTAGATCAAGTTAACGGATGTTCACCGATAGAGATTCCTGTTGCCAAAACGTATTTAATTGTTGGCTAGGGCATTATCATGAATAAATCATAATTTGTTTTCGAATATCAAGTTGTTTTTCTTCTTCCAACCGTTAAGGTAAATAGAACGAACATTTGTGTCTTGTCGTTTTGATTGTTTGAACTTTAAGTACCATTTCAAGGTGCAAAATCCGTTTATCTCAATAAAAGTTCTAGTCAATAGTCTCTTTCTAAACCCTCTTTATTGCTTGTAAACTAGTCAAAAAACGTTTTGTCTGCTGGACTGAACATTTGTGATGCCTTACAGTAATATTTCTATAAGAATCATCTTTCCATTGAAATGCATGTTCAGTGTACTGATCGTATAAATAACCCTGTTCTACAATTTTATAGCATTTTGCTTGAAAGATATATAAATAAATTTTGCACTTCTATGTAAATTTTCAAGTTAGATGTAGGAGAAACATTAAGAAATGGGTTAATCTTTACTTATTTTTGAGCAATTTGCATTAAAAAAGCATTCGAAAAAATCAGAACAAAGCCTTGGAACATTTGGTACTACACTGGGTTGCCGTTTTCCAGTTGACCTACCGCTCTTAACTCCAACAAGAAATGCTTTTATATATGAAGGCTGCATGGACATTACAATGGTACAATTTTTTCAAATACTTCTTGAAAGGCATTCCGACAGGAATTGTACTTTTGAAGAAATGACAAAGTTGGACAAAACAGATATTAGTATTTTTTTTATGCAATAGATCGGTAAGAGTTATGGTAAGCTTAGGTAATTTTTTTATCAAAATATCTTCAGCATGTGCTTGAGGGATATTAATGGGTAAATTACTATTGAAAAAAACTCTACACTATTTTTTAAATATCACGAGAATACGCGTAATAAACAGGGGTCAAGAGTTGCCTGACACGAACTTTATAAATCGAATAATGATCCTTTTTTTCTATTTAAAATTTTTGTACACACATAATTGCGATAAGGGTACAACGCTCACTCATGTTTTAAACCGAGGGGCAGTTGAGTTAAATTGCACAATAAATGCAATTTTCAAACATAAGTGAAAGACTTAAAATGGGCGAACACTTGACAACTTAGATTTTAGAACCTTCCAGCTGACAAAAGTGGAGAAACAGGTTTAAAGGCTCTTCTCAACATGGAATTTGTCGGAAGTTTACCCAGAAATTATTCCTCCATGCCAGCAGCAATGTGTTCGAAGCACTTCTTCAGTCCTCTCTGTACAAAGTGGTCATAAATTGATGGAACCAGTACAAAAATTAATAAAATTAATAATGTTAGAGCTGTGTTTCTTTTTCAAAATAGAGAGCAAATAAAAAAAAAATTTCTTGTAGTGGCGTACCCTTACGATATTCTAAATTTGCTACAATGGGATATTTCCATGTAACCAATACCGATCAGTAGAAGTGTACGCCTTTTCTAGTTTCTTTTCTGTTTTTCTTGAATATCTCTCTCAAAACTATTAGGTTTTTAGAACTACAATTGATTTAATACAGATGCAAAAGAAAGTTAAATTCCCTACAAATACTTTATTTTTTTAAATTTCTTTGATAATTTTGCAGATAATGGCTCTCAAAATTGAGAGTTGTCCAATAATTTACGATCATCTAAACCGCCGTATTTAAGACGGCACCACAATTATAATCGATTCCATCACTTGATTCCAGCTTTCGATTAGAAGCATTCACTGTCGAGCGACGTCCAACTGGGCTGGCCAGTTTGAAGCCTACAGACGGCTCTCCATTTATAAAATTCAAAACTTACTTTCATCTTTGTTTGAAACAGCTGTTCTTATGTTGCTTGCTATATTCTGTATGGATCTCGTAACCAAGTGAACGTGTCTAATTTCCTTGGTCATTGCCTGTTAAGATCTTTTCTATTATTATTTGCTGCTTTTTTTTACCTTCCATTATGTAAATCAATTTGGATGTAATGTTGTGTTGTTATCGGTATTGTAGTTGTGTTTAACTAAATTCCCTGCCGATCGAATCATTGCCGTAGAGATCGACTGTGTTTGTGTGAAGACAGAGGATTTATTTTCTGTGTAACACTAGCATTGATCAGCGGATCTTTCATGGGACCAAACGCAGAATATAATTTTTTAACGCGATTAATAATAAAATGTTTTTACACCTATTTTCTTTACATGCATTAATCCTATCTAAAACAACTTTTTCCACTTTGTTATAAGTATATTACACTCTGTTTCAGAAATGCTACTATAATTTTTTAAAGAGTAAAAAAATCGAAACACATTTTAAATTAGGGTTTAATTTATTTAAAACTATTATTTTGTAGCTCAATATAGTTCCATTTTTTTTAAGCTTTATTTGATTTAAAGCTTACAATTTTGTCATTTTTTTGGGAGTAAAAAATAGAATAATTTCTTTACATCACTCTGAATATGCATTACACCAAGATACGTTGATAAAAAGAAAAATTGCTATTTGTTTGTATTTTTTACAAAATGTTTGTAAGCCAATAAATGATGTACAACTAAATATGTAACAAAAATGATAAAATCTCATTACAATAAAGAAACTGAAAATCGGATATTAGTGCAACGTTTAGCTAATAAATTTTGCAATGCATATAACTCAATCATTTTGCAATTCTGACATTAATTCTAGCTATTTAATTAATCCTCATCATACCAGGAAGGCGGTCATGGGCGGTCAAAGAATTTCCCCATATCAAGGACGAGGATGTCTGAGGCGGTTGTTCCTTCTGAGGGAAGTGAGGTTCTGAGTTCGCTTGGGATATAATGAGGTAGGAAATCGATTTATCCCTTGCCAACCAAAAAAGCCACAGTGACTTAACTGAATGTTACAGCAGGGTGGGTAAAGCTATAAAGGTGGAACGTGTTCAGTCGCTTCCTCTCCAAAAGTCCCCGACTGTTTGCGCAAAAAAAAGTCTCCTCAGAATTAAAGAGTTAAGTTTGAAACATCAAATGAACTCACTGGAATGTTATAAAACCCCTGTTTCTCTAACCTGTCATGACATCCTTCCAGATTGTTATCGTTAGTATAATTCTTTATAGTGTGAGATGTTTATTTTTTATTATTTTTAAATAATTTTAGTTTTTAAACCAACCAATGGAAGAATGTTTTCGTGCTCACCCTTGTGTGGAAAACAGTAATAAAGGATCATTTTGTCATTAGTTTACGCGCCATGCGAGAGCTATAGAACACACTCACTGCCCTGCCACCAATGATTCGCTTGATTTCTCTCCTAGTGGAATTATATGAGGTAACTGTCGCACGGTTGATATTTTGATAAATATCACGCCGTTTACTATAAAGCAAATAAACCTCCCAAAATGGCATGAAGGAATATTGAAAGACAATTTTTCAAAATTTAAGGGTTTTTATTACTTAGAAAAAGAAATAAACAAATATAAAATTAAACATATACTTTTGGCTATTGCTATTTAGCACTATCAAAGTGAAAGAATTCTGATACAGGAGGTGACAAAATTTCAAGCAAATTAGACTGCCAAAATTGAATACGCATGCAATTACCTGTACTACTAGAAAAGCTAAAGTTGTCTGGAAGGTTGATATAAGGCGCAGTGGGGTCATTAAATTTGAACAAATAAGTTCTCTCTGATCCGCTTTTGTGGAAAAAACAAATGTCTCTAAATTCTATGATCAGTGGAAAGTCTGACAAAAGACTTGCTTCCAGATTTACTGATTAACATCAGAATTCCTTTTTCCACTATTCTACCACTCAGAGCTCGAGACGAAATACTTTTTTTAGAAGAGGGTGAAGACTGCTCGCCTAGTTTCAAACCAATTTTAAACAGTAATTCATGAATAGTGTCCGAAAGGGGATGCCTAAAGTATGTAAAGATATTTTAAATCGAGTTTACTTTCGCTGAAAACTTTATATCTTCTCCGAGTCTTGAAGCTAGACTTAAGGAGAAACAAGGAATTTAGGTGATTTCCTGGGAGAACCTGCTCCAATACAGCGTTCGAAAAGAGTTTAATCATTCAAACAATCTAAAAGTGGGATTTAAAACAAGTTATTCATTCTGAGTTTAAATTTCAGACATTTATAATGATCATAAGAAGGAATAGATACATTTACCGATGTTGAAAGATATTTAAAGAAATTGAATTTAGGGATACATGCATAGGAAACTTTAATTAGATACTATTGAAGAAGGCAACTAGTAGCTTTAGATTAGATGGAAGTCAATATGTTTTGCGCCACTGGAGGTAGGAGATCTGGTGACGTTCTCTATATCTTTGCAACAAAAAGATGCATTAAGCAAGCATACAATGTCAGCACTTTATCTTGAGAATACGATTAATATAGCTGCTAAGGATAAGAGGAATTAAAACATCATGTAATTAATAAATTATAAATTGTAAAATGAACCTCGACAAATTTGTCAAATAAGACAAATAATGTTATTTTAAAACATTTTATATAGCTTTACATTTATGACTACAAGACTGATAAATTTTACGCTATTAATAGGTAATGCAAAATAGTTGAATATCAACAGAAATAAAAGAAGACAGTTCTCTCTGGTTTTAATAAAATTTAAGACAATACATTCGCATGTATAGCTGATGATTTATAAGCAGGCGTGGCAGCCCTCAAAGTGAAAATAAGAACAACCGATTATCAGCGACGCATTCCACTTGTTCCGTAAATATTACCGCTACAATAAAAGGGCTTCGAGGGCCTGTGAAAGTCTTGATAAATTATTTATCGACTGTTGTCTGTAGAGGGGTTCTGTGGGTGTCATGCAGCAAATAATCACATTTAAAAATCTGTACAAATTGATAAATCAAGTGAAAAATTCACGCCGAGCTGACGCGGGTGGAGGTGAGACTATGACTTGTATGAGTACATACGGGTTTACCTCTCTTTAATACCAGAAGAAACATTTTCTTCTCACAGCCTTTAAAGCCTGGCCTTTCGGAGGATACGATATGAATTGATTCTCCCGGGAACTGGATTCATCTTACTTCACCACCCATCCCTTGTATAACCTTCCTAAGGCGTGGAAAGCGGCTGTGGTTGTCAGGGATAACTTAACCCCCCCGCTTCTCTCGAGAGGATATTCAGAAGCTCATCCTCAAAGACTCAGACCGACCTGACGTAGATAGGGGAAGACTTTGGACCATACATGGGACCGTCTCGCATGGTGCGAGAGGGTTAAAATTTTAGTGACGAGCGTGAAAGTGTCGTAGACGAGTATCAGAGAGGGCGGCCACATAATGGTTCTAAGTTTCTCTTGTACGATAATGCACGGCCGCAAACCGCTACTCTTGTAAAGCGGTTGCTGGCTCAAAATAGGCTTACTGAACTGTATTACCATCTTTATTGCCCAGTCTTGTCATTACAGATTTTTTTTCTGTTTCAAAAACTTATAGTGACTCTAAAAGGGGGAAGAGTTACAGACATTACGCGCATTCAAGCTGCTGTGACACGGGAATAGAAATCTATACCAGTGGAGGAGTTTTAAAGAGCTTCCGAAGATTTGTAAACACGTTGTCAGAAGAGCGTAGTAGGGGGGAGCGAAAATTCAAAAGTCGTCCGATCAATTAGCGCTAGTCGGTTAATGTTTTCTGTTGTCTAACATATCACTGTGAATTTTTTCTGAATTTTTGCATTTCACCTTCATTGCATGCAAGAGCTCAAACATTTTATTTTTTGTACAAATTTTCAGATATTTTATCAATGTTGCAAACAAAATTAAATCTTGTCCTATCAAATAGCAATAGGTGGTAAAAGCTGTCTATTGGCTGGCATATCACTGCTGTTTTTTTTAGAAGTTTTGCACTTCATCTTCATTCCCCGCAAGAACCTCAAAATTTCACTCTTTAGAAAAAAAATCGTATATTTTATTATAATTTTTCGGCAATAATTTCTAAATGAGTTGGTTACTCACTGTCCTAGCTACTGAAAATAAGTAATTCCCTTTAATCACAATTTATTACTTATGCCATAAAAAACTAATCAAGCTTTATTATGACTGTTATAAGCGTACGCAACTCTTTGCTGATTTCTAGAACATGTTTTTTTTACATATATAGGATATTCAACATTATGTTTTTATAATGCAAAGGTGAGATTTGCAATGTTTAAATTTTGCAAACGAGCATTTCAAGGAATTCTGCTCCCAGAAGATTCGGAGCTTAGTGTTTACTTGAATTCTTTCCAATATGTAATATATTTAAAACATTTTTTTAAAAAATAAGCAAGAGGAAAAATGAAGGAAATCGCGCAATCAGAGACTTTTGATAAAAGCACAGTTTATGGCAGCAACAGATATGAAATTTATTAATGATATGAGAATTTTTCTTTAATATATCGCCTAAATTTATAATATGGAATGTACAGTTTTATTTTTAAGAAATGAAAATACTACCTTATCCTTGAAAAAGTTAAAAGATAAGCATTAAGGTACGGCCGAAAAGAAAAGGTTACCTCAGAGGATTTCACCATGAAACAAACAGATATGAAATATCATTTCTTAACCTTTCTTAAAAAAGTATTTTGACATTTGAGATTGAAAATTCGATAAAGCTTTAGTTGATCAACAGATTTTGTAATAATGTAAAAAAAAAAAATAATCTTTGAGCAATAATTTTACAAATAATTTGTATTGGTACTTTTGCTTTATTATATTAAAAATATTTATTAATTTTAGTATTATGTAAGTATGATTAATTTCAATATAAGTAGGAAGTAAAACTTTCTATTATTTCAATAAATTCAAAATGGATTCACCTTTCTATCATGCTGGTGATTTACAATTCAGAGAATATATTTCGGGAAGTAAGCAATGTTACACAGCAAATAGAATTTATTTTACAAATCCGATATATAAGTTATTTCTTCGAAACACCTTTTAAAATTTATTATAGCTTTTGGTCAATTCCGCTAATTACCAGCGGAAGCTTCAGTACCTCTAAAGAATAATTGCTTTTGCAAGTTTGATTTGTAGACACAAGAGCAGTTTCGGAAACCTCTTCTATAATGCAAAAAAGACACGCAATGCTTTGCTCAGCATTTCCATGTAGTTTGAGCTGTTATCGATTCCATATATTTCATTCAATCTGTATTTCTTAAGCTGTAAATATTCCCCTCCTGTGATTCAGTATATTTACTGCCTTGTAGGAAGAATCTTTTTCCAAAATATAAAGGACATCAGGAATTTTTCCTATTCCCTATTGTGCATCTCTTGCAGAATCGCATCAACATAAAGTGTTTGGAAGCACTTGACGCACAGGGATTATATGATTCTTCGGCAATTTTCTATTTCTAGGAACATTAAAAATTACTTTTTTAAGAGTTTGCTAAATATCGGTAGGTTTAGTTTAGTTTAGTTACATTTACCTTCCATATGAAGAAACATGAGGACTATTTTTGGAACAGGACGGCAGTCGTTACTTGGAATCACGATAAGATGACGAGACTTTCTACCGGCCAGACATGTATACTTATAAATAGATCTCAGCAGTGAAGAGCATTTGATCCCAGTCTTTGACTTATAATGTCCAGAATATGATTTGGATTCATCTGCCTTAGGAACTTCATCGAGGAGGAACTTCATCGGTAACAGCCCTTCTCAGCTATCCGTTTGTTGTAAGTATTATTTTAATCGCATCAGCCAGGTTCAAAACACCACTTCCGCGGTCTGCTCTGCATTCAGTATTCAAAAGCATATTCCTTCCTGCCTAAGCATCCGGAGAGAACAACTGACCATCGGATTATAAACTGACCACACATCATTGAAGGAAAAATCTCTTAAGGCGCATGAAGTAACTTGTGTAGAACCGCGGCAACAATTTTTTAAGCCCATTTTTCGCCTTTTGATGAACTGCCAAGTGCAGCAATCCTGGTCTATATGGCGTCGTGAATTGAATGCCACGTATGGGTAATTTGTTGGTGCCATATCTCTTGGATGTCCTTCCTAGTTATAGTGTCTATTGTTGTAATCGGTTCTATAACCTCGATACCAACATTCAAGAAACTAATAAATAACCATTTATTAACATTCTCTTGAGATTGATAAGGTTCAAGCCTGCAGACGTTTCTCCATCTTAATCCAATGTGTAAGCTGTCTATAGCATTCGTATTCGTAGGTTAGAAATTTCTAAAATTTCATGGCATTTTGCAGAAAAAAAATACAAATTCGCTTAAGCTTTCCATGCCATTGTAGATTTTTTGAGTTAGATGAAAATAATGTTGGAAAACTAGGTCAATACTTTTATTTATTTTTACCAATTGGTATTACCAAAGTGCCCATCTGAAGAAAACGTTTCGAAACTTTTACAGTATTCACTCAGAAATAGTTTCTGAAGAAATTTTTGTGTCTCACCACTCTGAACTTCAATCGAATTGCCTTTTAAGAAGAATGTTATGCCCCTTTATAGCTTGACCGAAATGTAAGTTACTTTTAGTGTTTCCTGAAAAGGCATCCCGAAACGGTTGCCTTGTTTATCAATATGAAGTTTTCGGTCTCATTTTGCTTTAGGCTCTAATTTATTTGTAACATCAATAATCTAACTTTGAAAAGGTCCTATAGAAATGCTTGAAGTATACCTTCAATTTATGCATGGATGGAGAAGTTTAGACACAAAAAATGTTAAAAAGATATATAATGTTGCAAAAGTCTATCTGTGGGTGTATGATGTAAACAGTCCAACACGCAGGATAACGGAGAATGAAGGTTTATTTACAAATATGCAGGAATTTTAGAAGTTCTAAAAA
Source organism: Araneus ventricosus (assembly GCA_013235015.1). Taxonomy (NCBI): domain Eukaryota; kingdom Metazoa; phylum Arthropoda; class Arachnida; order Araneae; family Araneidae; genus Araneus; species Araneus ventricosus. The sequence continues at coordinate 14,479 of BGPR01016154.1, forward strand.
TAACATATTAAAGAGTGCTCTCTAACGAGAACACTTTATCTTAAGAAAGCGATCTATCTATATCGGAAATGCAAAAAGAAGTAGCTCTTTCTTCTGATATAACACTGTTTGATCTAATTTATTAGTGGTAAGAACATCGAAGTTTAATTTTTGCGATTTTAACTCTGATCTTCTGTTCAGGTCTGTTTCGCACGAAACGATTTTCGACTTCTTATGGAAAAAAGACTGTATGGAGCTATTTTACAGAAATTTCATGACTTTGATAAAGAGGGTTATATGTTAGTTCTCTGAAAATGATTTTCTATTATTTGTGTATTTTCTTGATTTACCACTGAAAGCAAAATTAAAAGGAAATTTTCTTATAGATTAGGGAACGAAGTCCCCTTCGGTTGTTAAAAAATAAATGCTTTATTTTTGCGAAAAAAACCCATTTTTGTTTGAGTCTGGGGTAGAGGGGAATTATAAATGTGCCGGATAATCACTTAGGTATAGACGGAATGATAATTCTATCGTGGTTATTTGTTCTAAGCAATATTTGCATCTTCCAATCCAGCTATCAAAAGATATTCTTATTCACAGAATGAAATGGTAAGCATAGGACAACGAAATTTGACTGATAAATTGGATTTTGTGGTAAGTGGGTATGGTGAGTGGGATTGATCAGTTGTATAAATTGCGAGAAACTACCTTCAGATCTTCTCAAAAAGAAATGGTGGTAAATGTTACTTGCAAAAAGTACTAAATATAGGTATTTCATCTGGATGTCTATTGCTTACAGCAATTGACAGTAAACGTAACCAGCCCATTCATCTGGTGTTTCATCGAGGAGCTAAAATAACCTTTTCACGAACTGAGGCATAAAAGGATTGACCTGCAACACTATCAAATGTTACCGGTTTTGTATCGCAGCGGAATAAGCATGGCAATACCTTATTGCAACAACTGAGGTTAATAAGCAAAATGCTAACTTCCCAGAGAGTCATAGGATTCAGTTACAAAGTTTCCTTTTCGACACTTTTTTGTGCAAAATATATTTTATATTCATTTAACTTCATAAATTTAACTTCTTCATTTTTAATGAATTTCTATATCTTCTTAGTTATAAAAATAATTATTACAATAGAATTTATAATTATTTTTTTGCGAAATGGGACGAAAAAGATGGACCTCAAACATGAACAAAGTTAATCGTCGCGTATCGCAGATGAAGTATGATGGTCATTGTCTAATAGCAACAACTCAGGAAAAGATGCATAATGTGGAGAAAAAAAGAGATTTCAATTCAATGTGTGCTAAAATAGCACCTATATTCGAACTACTTCCCAGAGCGCCATGGGATACAATTATAAAGTTGCATATTATGGTCTTTTTTGCAAAATATATTTTTTATTAATTTAAATTCATAAATTTCCAATTGAATTCATATCTGTACCTAGTTAAAAAATAATATTTCCAATAATTTGCTTATTATATAGTCTGATCATCATTGTTATCCATTTGTATGTCTAATGTAATGGGCTTAGCCAGAAGTGACTAATGTTCCCATTAAAAAAATATATACTTTTTTATTCATATTTTATTTATTGATATAATTAAACTAAATCATTTGAAGGTGAAATATACAAAAAAACCTGTGTAAAAATTAACCTCAATCAGAATTTGGTCTAGAAAATGTTAAAAGCAATTATACTTTAGCAGAAAAAAAAATTGTGTGGCTTAAAATATATAATTTACTTTCAATACTTAGAAAGATATATAGTTAAAATAAATGGCACGGCAGCATTCTTGAAATTGAAGCAGTCAATCTGACATGATAGTTTGTGAAAAAATATCTCTCTATATAAGAACGCAAAAGTGTTGCTCAATGAGTTGTGTAAATCTGACTGCTTTAAAATCAAAAAGAGTTTTCAAAACTACCCTTATATCCTAACAAGCAAAATTGCAAAAAAGCTGATTTTTAAGAAAATCCTGCGCTTTCAGTGTTCTGCATATTCTTCACTTCGCAATAATTAAAATTTTAGAAATATGTCTTAAAAGGCAGCCCAACAGAAATGGCCTTATTTGCTACCAATGCGAATTAGAGTAGGCTAAACTTGATTACGTGCCATAGAAGTAAGTTGAATGATATTTGATTTTTATAATACCGTTCCATCAGCAGACTTTAAGCTGATTATTCTCTAGCGAGAATGCCTCGATTAGGAGTCCATGAAATACATGATGTCAGACAGTAATGAACAAAGTAAGAAATATCTCATGTCATCGCTGCTACGACTAGAACGATAAATTTCTAGGAAGACTGATGTAAAATGCCTAGCTGATAAGAGCTATCACGTCCGGTGATTTTCCCACTGTTTATTAGTCTATTAACCGGACTATTTTGAAATTCTCAGCTATTATGTTAAGACCATTTTACGTATCATTTATTTATTTGAAAATTATTTCCTATCTTTTAATGTTATTTTAACCTTAGTTGTCCTACACCACAGATAACGTGTTTGCTAAATTTCCTAGTAACAAACCGATTATTATTCAAGATTTTACATATATTAAGTTTATAACCTAATTTCTCGAGACCTCAGTTGGCTCGTCTCTAGAGGGATGCCGATCATAGATAGTGAAAATTGACCATTGTTCAATATTTTTCAACAACCTTCAATCCCAGAGTGCCACATACAAACCTAAAGTCATTGCCGAACTGCCCCCTAATTTTTTTCGACATTATGTTGAAAGCCCGTGTTTCGTTATGTTATACCCATGACCAAAGGGAGATGCTCGAGGCACATAATGAAAATTTTTTAAGCCCCACGGGTGAGGCTCATTGTAGTGGACGTATTAAGGAAAATCCCAATAAAATGTTGGCTTCTTTGTGCGCATCCATGTTTACATTGCCATAAACCTATATCGGGTGCACGAATTGCCAGTTTTACACATCACGTCTGAAATACACAGGCCACTCCTGTAGGAACGCCTTTTCAAAAAAGGTTTGAGTATTGAGAACATCAATTTCTTATGGCCATCATCGACTTCATTAAGGTATCCGACTACGCGTTCGGAGGCCTTTTTTTAAATAATGATATTTGAAGCAATATTTTTGTATTTTTATATGACATTTATGTTAAAACTTAATAAATCATAGAAAACAGTTAAATGAATTAAATATATTTTTAAAAATTTGAAAAAACTTAGATTTTTTTGCACTAAATGTGACCTTTTTTCAAACAACCTCGTTCAAAAAGAAATGATCAGAATGATAAATCCTTTAGCATATATAATCCTTCAACTATTGGCTAGGTCCTGAAGCAAAAGTTTTGTAATGTATCTAAAAACATGTAAATTATAAGAGTTTTAGTGTGAAATCATGAATTTTTAAAGAATTTTGGCCTTTTTTCAAACCTTAAAAGATACATAACTTTTTAATGGAGCATTATTTCACTTATAATTTGGTTCATTACCTAGAAAATATAATAAATAATATGTATGCCAAATTTGAGACGGATATTTTAAGTTGAATTTTAGTTATCGTGTTTGAAAAATGAAAATTTTGCAAAAAATCACATTTCGAGAAAAATGAGTTTAAAGTTTATGTTTTTAATTTATGACGAGAAGAAAAAAGAATTTTTCTTCAATACTCCCTAGTTTTGTAGGCTAGTTCTTAGTTTTTGCCAGCTTAGCACATTTTTAAAAATTTTCTGATTGGAAATTTTTTTTAGTCGTTTTTTTTAGCCTTATGTGTCATTATCGTTTTTCTATCATTCAGCCGCCATCGATAGATTTGAATATTGTTTTTCAGTCAAATAACTTTATAATGCCTATTAGTTTATCTAGAGATACTTTTAGTGATTGATATTGATCATAAGTACAATTTATGTACTTTTCCTACGTTTATTATCAAAAATTACATCATTAACGGAGAATCAAGATACTGCAATGATTCAAAATTACTTAAATTTGCAACAATGTCATAGAAAACAAAGAAATTCACACTGAAAATCTTTCAAAATATTATCTGGTATATTTAAAATAGTATAAAACAAAAATAAACAATAAAATTGAAATATCTTAAGTAAAAACAATGAAAAATGCTTCTTTATCGTATTATTTACCACTCCATTTTCAACTGTCAAGTTCTACTAAAATGTCTCTAATTTCACTTCTGATGATCATAGATGTAAAATAAAAACTGTTTTGAAAACTAAAAACAATAGGCTTTCAGATAAGATATTAAAAAAAAAATTATGATTTTCAGTCAAAAATGGGTTTTCGAACGTATGCGGATACCTTAAAAGCATTTTTATTTGAGTTTTGTGTGGTAGGTCAAGAATAATTTCGGATCGGTCCTACGCTCTAAGGTTGCGAAACGCATAACTAATCTTTTAAAGAAACTTTTCCAATGTTAGAAACATATTTTTGGTGTTTGAACTTATTTTGTTTAAGGAAAAAAGATTCATTTTTGTGACAATGGTTTCAATGCTTTCTAGAAAAATGTTTCTTACAGAAGAAAATTCAAATTAAAATATAGGAACATTTTCTGTTCTCTCTAATGTAAAAAGGTATTTCCAATGGTTTCACCGCCTTCTAGAAAAATGTTTCTTACAGAAGAAAATTCAAGTTAATATATAGGAGCATTTTCTGTTCTCTCTAATATAAAAAGGTATTTCCAAATTGCATCTCTAGAACTGCTTTGGAGTGCTTAAATTTCTGATCAGATGTGCATATTTGGCTAACTTTTAAGATGCAATATAATAAATATTTCTCAGTCTAATGACATCTTCATGCGACCGTCATTTATCCTAATAATGCCGATTTTGCCTTAAATATTACTGGATGGATTAACATTGAAGGAACTTTTTGAAACTGTTGTTTCATCTTTATTTTAGAAAAAAATCTTCGTAACAAGATTTTAATTTAGAAATTATTTAGATAATTTTATATTTTTGAGATTTCTTTTAAACTAATTTTAGTTGGATTTTTCCCGAAAGCACAACGCACTATCTTTAAGATAATATTTCCTTTCCAGTGTTGCCACTTTACTCAAAGAACAGTGTTTGATCTAATGTAAAAAATCTTAAAGATTAATTATGAAAATCACTAAAGTTATAAGTTGTTTAGTTCTGTATGGAATTTATTTTATGTAATTATTAATCATGTATCTCTAATTTTATTGAAAATATGGCTAGAAAAATATTCGAATTTTATTTGTGAGCCATCATTTTCACACTTCATTTAAATCATCTGTCTTTATTTGTATTTTAAATTTAGCTAGTGAAATAGCTTTAAAACTGATGGATAAAACAATAAATTCTCTCTTTTATGTGGCAATAATTATTGTCAAAAGAAGAAATATTTCTGGTATTCAACTGCTTAATAAATCTCTCACCTCAACAAAGCAAGGCTAAACTCTGCTGCAAAAATAATGTGGGCCTTTCTCATGAATCTCTAAGTAAAGTTTTCCAATTCAATTTTTTCTTAATTATTATTATACAGGGTTCCCACTTATATCCGTTACACCCCCTTAACTTCTAAACGGTGACAGCTTAGAGTACAAAGTTAGTGTCTAGGTACAGTAAAAAAGCTATGCGCTGCTCGACGAGATAACTTACAACTCCATCTATTGGCAAATTTCGGAATTAGCGGTCCTATATCGTAAGCGGTGAAAGATATGAGAAAAAGTAAACCAGAAAGTTGTTGAGCAATCTCGATTTAGTACGAAAAGATAACTACCGCATCTTTAGTATGAAAGATAGCACACCAATACTGAAAAGAGAATGCAAAAAATGAACATTTCTTTGGGCACGATTTCGAAAATTGTCATTTCATAAAGAGTGGAAGAAAACTGAGAGACGTTCCTGTCTTTTGTATCATTTATTTATATTGCTCAAAATGCTCTCCGTTAAAAACTATACACATTTGCACTCTGGACTTTATTTCTCTCTGCTCATTGTGCAACATGGCAGGTGTTACGGAAGCACAAGCATCAATAATGAGTCGTCGAAGACACTGCAATGTTGGCTGAGGGGTCTAATGTACCTGCCCTTTTATGTGTCCCATAAGAAGAAGTCCAATGGGGTCAAGTCAGGTGAGCGCGGGGGCCACTCTATGATACCCCCATACCCGATGACTTGATTCTGGAATGTCTCCATTAGATAGTGCTTAACATTTGAAATCTTATGCGGAAGGGCGCCGTCATGTTGGAACCATAAATTTCGGAGTTGGTCCAACGGTATATTCTCAACAAAGTCGGCTTTTACCTCCTGTAGAAGCTCCAAGTACCGTTTTCCCGTTAACGTTCCCTCGTAAAATACTGGTTCAATGAGCCTGTCATTAAAAATTCCGCACCAAACATTAATCGACCAGATTAGTTGAAGTCGAACTTATATCTCGGATTTTCCAGCGACCAGATATGAACGTTCTGTCTATTAAAAATTCCGCTACACGAAAAACATGCATCATCCGTCCATATTATGTCTGCCAGGAATATTGGGTGCTTTTCTAAGTTATTCATCACAAAGTTGCACCACGTGTAACGTCTTTCAGCATCTCTTGGCAACAATCCCTGCACAGGTGTGGATCAGCACCTGATTCATCGAGGATTGTCCAAAAGCAGCTTTATGAGATGCCACAATTTTCATTAATCATTTATGTGCTGCTCTGAGGATGGGCGAGAGCGTATGCTAGCACATCTTAAGGTTGCACTTTGCGTCCTACATCACGAGGTTTACGAACACGAGGTTGGCAGTTCACACAGCCGGTCTCCCTTGAACGTTTTACAACTTTTTAAGATGGTCTGCCGTGTAGGATGCGGACCTTCAGGAGAACGTTCACGATACAGCCTTTCAGCTTATTTTTACTTACACCCACATTCACCGTAAATTAACAACTTCTCCCAATACTCGTTAATGCCAAATTTTGCCATAACCCTCAGCTTTAACGTACAATCCAGCATAAACATCCTTTATATATTAGTCTCCGGTGAACAGGTATGACGTTCCATCCTCATTTGCATAATACATGAAATCCACGTGATTTTTCTACCAGACATGGTTGAGTGGAGCTGTGGGTTTGGAGAGACGATGTTGTAAGATCAGCTGAAAGTTTTCATGGTTTGCAGAGACATTCAGTAAAACACGCAACCGACGTGGACAGAACCATGGTCCTCATAAATGCAAATCGCGTACATTTCCTCTGCGCCACGAAACAGACTGATATTTTGTCCGTAAGGTGGTTTTTTCTCGCTTCGTTCGCGTTTCACAACGCCATAATGTTGAAACTCACAATCACACAAAAGTTCATTTTTTACATTCTGTTTTGCGTATTATGTGCGCAAGGTTCATATTAAATAGAGAGTGCTCTGCAACTTTCTAATTGACTTTTTTGACTCATATTTTTCACCATTTACGAGATAGGACCGCTAATTACAAAATTTGCCGATAGATAGCGTTGTAAGTTGTCTCATCGAGTAACGCATAGCCTTTTTACTACACCTAGACACCGACTTTATGGCCTAAGTTTTCACCGTTTAGAAGCTAAAGGAGGTGTAACGGATACAAGTGGGAACCTGTATATTTCTTTTTAAAAAAATGGAGCATTGATTGTTTCAATAATCAGAAACATATTCCTGCAACCAAATACATTTTTCCGAAGTTTTGGAAAAATTACAGAGAATTTCATTGCTTCACTCAGTATTTCTAGATTTATAACGCCGCAAATTAACTTTAAGTATTAAGTGACTGCTCACCAATTATAACTATCTTCACATTTGAAAATGAAAAGGCATTTCACTTGGGATGCCTTTACAGCTAATATTACTGTACAAGAAAAAATAAACAACTGCCGTCTCAGCTTTCAAATCTTCTTAAAAATCATTTCTGTTGAAGATCTGAGTGGTAGGACGCAAGAATAATTTCAGAAATGTTTCTGCTCAGTTGCAATGAAATGTGCAGTCGCGAGGAAAAAAGTATCCACCCTGCATTATTTTGCCAACCTTTATGAAAAATTAAAGGTACCAATTTTCTGGAAATAAGACCTACTAAAAGGTTTCATCTTTAAAATTTCCATGAGGGGTCACATACATATTTATGAAAGAACTAACTTCAAAATTCCCAATGGAAACACACATTTTTCTAAAAATATTTCCAAACTACATAACACTTTATGCTGGAATATCAAGTGTCGTCATCCCAGCAGTTTTGGTTTCGGAATATAAGCAAATGAAATGTTGAGTTTCTAATGTTAAAGTAAAATTTTAGCTTATTATTGATATCTTGAGAAATAATATAACTATTGACCTAGAATTTATTTTATGTAGTAATATGAATTATTCTATACATTTTACACTTTTACTTTATAAAATAATTTTGAGTACATGAAATATTTTATTAAAACTGAAGCTTAAAAATTTTTCAATAGCAACACTTAAAAATTATAACAGTAATCGAAGCAGATGGCCATTTGATGAGCCTATGCAAAATTTCAGCATCCTTATACAAGAAGTTTTGAAGATACATTACGTGTAAAACGATGCACTTAAAGGGGCATCATATGTTTCGAAAATATTTTCATTATTAAATATAATCATTACACCATTTTATTTTTTAAATTTAAATATATAAACATTTAAGCATTTAAATATATATAAATTAAAATTTTATAAATTAAAGTGGTGTAATATTATACTATTTATTTTTTACACACCAAGTTTTAGAAATTTTAAAATGTAGATCATTACTTTGAAAAGAACATTTAAAATGCGAAATAATTTAAAATACTACATTTAAATACGAGGAGAAAACTTCTCTATCTAAATGTGAAGGTAACCACTTTTCTTTATTTTCGGGAGTTATCTAAAAAAAACTACTTCACCTTGCGTTCTCTGAGGAGAAAATGCTAGACCTCAACCACTCTATCGATTTCACCATTTTTTTTATTTATGAAAACTCATGGTACTTAGAAAGGTCATCAATGTTACTCTGAACTGCATCGCACCCCGTATCAGAGAGATACAGCAAAATAAAGTTTTGGCAGAATTCCCCAGTCTCAACGACTGGACCGATTTCGCCAATTCAACCTCTTAATTTTCACTGGATATTTTATTTATTTTGGAATACGATTTTTTAAACGACATTTCGTAATAACCTATTGTGTCTGCAACATGCGTGAAAAAATTAGCACTAGGAATTCACTACAATCATAAGCATTGCCTTTTTATAGCAACGTATAAATCATTTGTCACTTTCGCTTATGTGCCATCAAGGGATTTGAAAGGATATCGCGTAAACACTGAACATCCATCCTGGTTAGAGCAGAATACCTTATGAGTTCTATTTGTGCAGCCTTTCTTCCAATGCTCCCTTAGAGTTAATAGAAATTTAACGAGAATTATTTCAAAAAAAAAATTGCTTATTTCTTTATCTATTCAAACTGAATGTCGTTCTAAGAAAATTCACTAAAATTAGCTTCATTATTTCCACTTTATAGATTAACCTATTTCCTAGCGTCCAATATTAAGGACGCTTCTAAAAATGCGTCTTAAATTCACAGGATTTCTTTTCTCAAAATAAATTTTAGAACATCATATTTTTAAGTGCTTGTTTTTTTTTATATTCAGTCTATTGCAGTATTGCAGCGCATGCCAATCGTTCAGTTGATAATCTAACCTTTTAATTTTCAAGACAAACTCGGAAATAAGTTTTCGCAATGTGAAGAAGGTTTAGTTTCCTTAATTACCTACCAATGAACTTAAACAGATTTAACAAATATATCAATAAATAAAATTGCAAAAATATGTTTTCCTATGGAATTTCACTTAGTTTTAAATATTGAGGGTGTCTTTTGCATTATTAGGACTTTGTTTAAAAAGGAACTCCAGGCATAGGAATAGAAAAGTTTTCAGACAGAATCGAAATATAATATTAGCATACAAAATATTATTTAGGAAACGAGACATGAGTATTAATGGGTTAATGTCTTCAAAAAATTAATCAGAGAAATTGTAAAATGGTCCAAAATTTATTTCATAAACGCAAGGCAGCCCCTTAGGGACGCCTTTTCAGGAAAAGTTTTAATGAATTGCAACTCTAAAATGCCTATAAGGCTTCAAAATCACCTTTAAAAGCATTTTCGCTGAAGTTATGAGTGGTAGGACACAAGAATCGCTTAAGAAAACTTTTTTAAATGAATATACTTCTCGTAAAAGTTCCATAAGGCTTTCATAAGTGTTTTCAGAAACTTTGGTATTGTTCGACTGCTTGCAAACAATAACACAACAATAGCTTTGGCGGCTTAGACAATTTCCTTTTATGTTCTTCTCTCAAAAGGGCTTTTCCTTGCCTACCTGAAAACGTTCCACCTCTCTGACAGCGATTATTGAAGTTGTGGTGGAATTGGCACGATACTTCACTATACCATGGAGAGTATTCTCACATTGTCTTGGCATATGAGGAAGCCAGTGCTAAACTTCGAACAAGAATGGCTGAAAAGAGTCGATAATAAACTCGTCTCCAAGCATAAAATTTGTAGAATTGTCACAGTCATAAGCGAAAGCAGAGATCTTTTCCGGCCTACCTGGTCTGTAACTTTCGAGTCAGCTGAACCAACATTATCCAAATTACCTCACATTCCCCCCTTCAAATAAGAATTTCAGAACAACATCGAAAGAAAAGAAGACTATTACAAACTAATAGTGTAAAAGTTAAAATGCCTGTGCTGTAACATAGTGTAAATCTTTTCTTTTTTTTTTGTTTCTTTTCTTTTTCTTTTTTTTCTTAAATAAATTTCCCGTGCCTTGCCCATCAAACCGTTCAGTGACCGGTCTGGTCACGGGTTTGGAGATAAGAGACGGCGATCCGTTCTGTACAGACATCTGAGATCATCACAGTTTTTGAACGTAGCCGATACAGGAACCTAGATATGCGGTGAAGCTTCGAAATCTCATTTAGAAGAGTTGAGGGAAACGTGGTCGGAGATTGAAGTAACAAGTGCTATTAAGTTTTCGCTTCTAAACGAAACGATCCTTTTAGCCCACTATTAGTATTACCTATTCTGTCTTCCCTGTTCTGTTGTGATATTTTTAGTAAAATGGAGCTTAAGTAAGACTAAGAATTTCAAAGTTCAGGGTTTCTGTGTATTGGAAAAATTCCTTCCCCTCTGCATTTAGTCAGGTTTGGACCCAAAGCATAGTTTATGCAAGTCGGAGTATTAAATATAGTTCTTAGGTACTTTGTGATTTTAAATGTTTTAATGTTTTACTTACTTATCGTTACATTAATTCGAATTTATGACTTTTGGTGTTCTGACGTGATGACAGCTCGCAATCTGACTGGGGTATCCTCTTCACCAATCCTCTTGAAAATTTGTTTTAGACTATTTTAATCTTTTAATTATTAAAGTTTTTAAGGGTTTTGAATATTTATTGTTATAAATTGTTTCGATTTGTTTTTTATTTGTTTTATATGTTTTTATTTTTTTGGTTTTATTTTTTGTTTTTATTATTTTGAAAATTTGAAATTTGTTGCAGATAGAAAGTTGAAAGCATCCTACCCATATAAAAGAGGAGTATTGATCCTTTAGGCAAAAGATTGGCTTAAACAAGAAGTAAAATCAGAACTCAGGACTTATAATATCATCGAAATAACTAAACAGAACTGAGGACATTGAAAGACAGATCACAGTACAGTAAAAATTTTATTTAAAAAATCCCCTTGCCACAACTTTTGGACCACTGGCTGGATTGTTGGAGATTGATACATAAAATAAGACAGATAAGCGAAACAAAAATCTTAAAACTAAATTTAGTCTACATACATAATTAATCTGCTCTTCTTTCTTCCAATCGACCCAGGAAATCACTATTAGTGAATTACAGCAGTTAACTTCATCTAATAACTGTCTCTCCTATATTGCTGCTCTATAGGTTGATCTTCATTTCTAATAAAGTAACAAAAAGAGAAAATTAAAAAATGAAAGAGTTGAAACAGAATGAATAAACATATATATACAAAATTATTCAATCCGGAATCCTCTCCAATTGAAGTCCTTTCTGGCTCTAATCTTTAGCTCAGCAAACCCCTCTTTATTTCTACTTTTCGGTCCGACTTCAATATCTCCTGGATCTATGTCTTTGTGAGTGATATGAAAGATGCGTTACACACGCAAAAATATCTAATAAATACATTTCAAAACTTCACTAAGATTAGTCGCGAACGGAACCTCCGCCTCCATATGGCTCTCCGTGTTCATGCTGACCAATAGCTTATATCCTGAGATAGTTCTGTTTCACTAATACAATGTTTATTTTATGCTCAACACTAGTATTTCAAATTTATATTGTATCAGCTGCTTTCATGAATTTGACTGATATCCTGGATGCCTTGCAAAGCCTTTTTATCTTTTAGCACTTTATTTTTTACTTTTAATTTGACCTTATATTTTCGATATTTGTACAGAGGAATTATAATTTACGCAAGTAAGGTCTCCTACGCTAGGTAGATCGTCTTTTTTTCTATATGTTTGTCATACACAATGTTTGCAAACAAACTTTCTGAACAACCTGTAGAAAGAGAATTTCTAATAGGGGATTAGCAAGAATATTTGTTTAAAATACGGAAAATACAAAACAACCATGATTTTTAATATTTCTAGATGCAGAACCTTCAATGCCTAATGGATAAAATTAAATATTTATTGTATTAGGCCTGACTTGTTTCTTTACTATTTCTAAACATTTTGTGTCTGAATTAATTTTATTTAGTAAATCGGAAGGACGGATTAAAGCAATCCTATTTTCATATGATTATTGTCTGCATGAAAACATGAAAATTGAAGATGAGATTAGAGATACTTTAGATTAGAGTACTTAGATTCCATAAAAAATTTTGTTATTATTCTCAACTTTTTAAAGTAAATTTTAAATTCCAGTTTCAATTTTTTTTTGCGAGGAACTGAAATAAATTCTTTTGAAGATGATTCGAAACTCAACACTTTGTTATTTCAGTTTATCTTAATATTTGCTGCTTGAATAAAGATTACATGAAACTCAATAAAAAATATTTCGATCTGAAAGGTGAGGTGGGAAAAGGGGATGTTTGAAATGCATATTATCCCCTAAAGGAGCATTATTTACAACAATTTATCTGTTTTATTTTACTAAAAAATTTTTAAATTTATAAATTCTTAATCTAATGTTGTCAAGATGGAAATTTCTGTCAATTACGGACGAGAACCGATTTCGGGACATCTGTCTGTCTGTCATTTCGCGTTAATGCGAATACTATAGATAAAACAAAATCGACTAGCCACTGAGAATAAATTTAGTCGTAAGTTTTATTATAATAATTGTAGATTTGTATCATATATTGGACCAAATCCGTCGACAGATTGATAGGCAGTGTTTTATCACCAGGAGTTTATGGTGTGGGTGAAGTTTGTAATATCTATTGCCTCTATAGGGCTTAGACCGACCCATTTTGCTTATTCATTTTAGAGATATTATTCAAATCTCAACATACGCCGAATATCTTATTAAGATCCATAAAAGCAAATTCGTATTGTGACTGAAAGCGTCGTTAGTTTATATAAAAATATGATAAACGTTTAATGAGCCGCATTAGGTACGCTGACGCTGTATTCCACGTATATTCAGAAAACACGAAACACAGGTAGGAAGGGAAACAGAACTTGTACGAATTAACAATACTAGCAGACAGAAAATCACTAAAAATAACAACAATATCAAAATCTCTCAGCGTCGCACCAATTCGCACTATGAGCATAACTTCAAATAGATTACTCCTCTTGTTTGAGCAGCTCGGTATTTAAACCCTTTTCTACCTGGCATTACGTCACACGGAATTTTCTTCAAAAATATCAATTTTTCTGTTCCTTATAGAGATAGACGTAATTCTTGCATTGTTGAAAATCTTCATTTTGTCGCCAAGATCAGGGTGCACTGGGTAGGCTTCCTAAGGACTCCAATAAGAACCACTGTGAATGGATCTTTCCAACAATAAGATTAACATAGCAGGAAAGCGACATTACAGTTTTGTAACAGTATGCCATCCTCAGTTACAATAAAAGTCAGGAATCCCATAGCATTTCCTTTAAATTCTGATGTAGATTCTCAAACCACTATCAGAATTTTAGGGATCTTTAAACGTCATGTAAATCCGAGATGCAAGACGTAAAGAGAAGCTTTTTTTTGAATTTCTCAAGCTTTCTCTAACGAGAGCGCTTTTATTCAAGAATTACTTAGCATACGTTTCGAGGAAGCATAATCCAGGGAGAGTTTCCTTTCCCATTTAAATGTGCTAGTTCTACTTTTGTTAGTGGTACAGCAAAGGAATTTAATGTTCGAGATATTTTAACGATGCATATTGGTCAAATAGATACCTTTCAGTGTTCCATGGAAGGCATGCTAGCTCTTGAGAGGGTTGATTACAACTACCTCGAAGGAACATGAATTAGAAGCCGGTTAGAAATAAGAATTTCACCAATTTTGAAGTGTAGCACAAGAAATAGTTTCGCCTTTCGTGCGCAATCATCGGTTACGATAAGACCCAGGAATTCCACTCCATGAATGACGTTCCATTACAGGTTCCTTGAGGTCTCCCCTTCCTCGTTCCATGACAACAGGGCCACACAAGAGACCCCGGAGCGGTGAAGAGAAAAATAAGTGCTATAAAACAAGTCGTGAAAACGGCCCGGTCTTACGCAAACCCAGAGGGGTTCAGAGGAGAATAATAGCGGTATCGTTTGTGTAGACCCCACAAAAGGAGCCTCCAGAGACGGGCAGTTAAAATTTGACCATTTCCAATGATAGCCTGTAAGGAAGGCACACGACGACTGCGGTTGGACAGTTTCTTCAGTTGGTTGACAAATCAATGAGAATTGAACCTTCAGCCACTCCCCTGGACTCTGAGGAGTAGGTGTTTAAGAAGGGAAGACGATCAGAGAAGAGAGAGAGAGAAATAAAAGGCTGAGAAGTGGACACGCGGAGTGCTACTCCGTGTTGTAGTTTGAAGGAATCGGAACGTTGATGAAACGGGCTTTTTTCGACCACGTGCCGTGACTGTAGCCAAATCCTTGGCTGCACTAGCTCTTTTGGTGAGCTGTTGAATTGAATAGTAGCATCCCTTTGGTGGATCGCTGGAATTTAGCGAGCGTTTGCATAACCTTGTTGTCAAATACCGACCCCGGTATCTCTAACTCATCTCGAGTAAAACTTTAGCCAGAGCCTGGCTATAATAATCCCTGTGGTGGATTATTGAAATTGATTGAGCGTTCCAATAACCTCAATTTCATCTACCGATCCTCGGTGTCTACATAACCCGCCTTGAGTTGTTACAATTTGCTGAACTCTCATAGTTATTGAACTCATTATCAGTTGCATCACGAGTAAACTCACCTTGGTAACTTCGACTAAGTCAAGTTACGTTCATTGTTGTCTCTCTCTTTACATATTCGGGACTTGTTATTTTGCATTCTCGAATGTACAAATCATTTGTAATTATGACCTGTAAATAAGCCATTAGTCAAGAAGCTTTATTAAATTTTGTTGTACTGCAACTCTGTGTATGTTGATCTCTAATCTGACACCGGTAACACTGGGCTAAAATACTGTTCTCAAACAACTTCATGTTTTCAGAATTTTAGTGAACATTTAACAACATGCAAATCGATAATTTACAGTTCAATTAACTGACGCAAAACTGAAAAAGAGTTTCCAATGAATTCATGATGAAACATATAAATTGGGGCAAAACAGTAAGCAATGTTTCTCAAAGGGTCGGATTATGAAACAGGAATAATAAGCAACTGCCCGAGGGGACCCGAAACTTTCAGGGAGCCCCTTCTGCTATTGATAATTTTTTGGCATTATTTTCGAGGTAATTAAGTTTATTGCCTTCATTTAATTTACAAGAGCCATGGATTCGAGTTTAATAAAATTATAAAAAAGTGTCTCTTAAATCTCGGAACATTATTCGTAGGATTTCATTCATGTTTTCAAATTCGTTAGCAGATCAATGCGTTCCAGAGAGTCTTGCAGTTGGCTAACTGACTCAACAGTCCTGGTAACTTTAATTGTGTAAAACGTCTCGAAATTCTTCTCATTTTTTTAAAAAAAATAAATTTTATATTTAAAATTTACATTTTTTTTTCTATTTGCTAGATACTGAAACCCACTCGCATGAAGGTGGCCTGTAATTCAATATTTTGTTATTTTATGTTTTCTTATATTTGTTACTTAAAAACTGCTTGAAGATTAAATGAAAATCAATAAAAAATACGGTTTTGGAAGATGGGGAGGGGAAAGGGGGTAAAGCTTGTAAAGAAAAGGGCTTCATACGACCCTGTTCGCCCATGCATTTTGAAATACAGGGATATACCGGGTATCTGTTATAGCAAAATTTTCGAATGGTCTCAAACGAACTTCTATGTAACTAATGTATTTTCAAACACATGGAACGCACTTCAAAAGCAAGAAATTTGGATAGCGAAGCAAAATTCCGACTCTTCCTCTCTGTCATTTTTGTCTCTCTGAATCATCTGCTCCTTTCATGCAGTGGGGGATATTTTGTCTACCATTTGGGCCGTACAGTTTTCTCACCTTTCACCTGTTATTAGTAACTCACGGGAAAAGCGTATTCACAGCGACCATCCTGTGATGGTCATTTTCAATTCATTACCCCATGTGACATCTGGCGGGTCGACAAAGAAACAATGATCACTCATGAGCATCTGTTTCCCTGGTGTCTGCGGAAGCTGTTAAGAGATGAGGTATATATGTCTCAGGCGAATTGAGATAATCAGACTTATTGCAAAGAGCCTGGTCATTTTGCAATCGCCTGGAAAATTTGTGACAGCCTGAAAAATGACCAGGCTCTTTCCAATAAGCCTGATTATCTCAATTCGCATACGACATATATGCCACAATAGATTCTTTCCCTTATTCTAGTTTTCCTCAATATCTTTTGAGTCGTTGATATCGCGTAGATTTAAAATGGATGTTAGTATATGGATAACTTTTTCCAACAAGTATAAAGTGAAAACTGTTAAAAGAATAGAAAACAGTGAGATCAAATCTTCTGTGTATAGATAATTTTCTCTTTCCAAATCTACAGTTTCGAGCATTTGGAAAAATTGTATCGTGATAATCACAGCCTACAAGAAAAATCTGAACGGTACCAAGAAGTTGCGAAATGTGAGAGCAAATGTGATTTCACTTTTTTTATATTTATTTTAATTAATTATAGTCCAATATTAATTCTAATTCAGTGTAAATTTGTTTAACACAAAAATGGTTTAAGAATTAATGCAAATTTTGTGAAGATAATGTTTGAAAAATCGGATATAGGGAATCTGTGGGCCTGCCCGTTCAAGTTTCGTTATAACGGACATTGACTGAGTTTTATCACCAGTTTAATATATGCAAGAATTTTTTATTAAGATCTATAAAAGAAGAGTATCACTGAAAATTGCGTCAGTTCATGTTCACATGATACATGTACAGTGAACTGAAGCATTACAAATTTTGACTACCACGTATGGCGAAATATGAACGATTAAGTTTGCTTTGCTCCTGGGGCTTCTGTTTTAACTCTTTAATCCTGAGGCGAGTTTTTTCTTCTAACTCCTTTCAAAACGGGACTCTTTGGGAGGAAACGACATGAATTGGACTCTCCCAACCTGGGTCCCTTGCATAATTAAGGTCATGATGATGTGAAAAGTGACAAGAATATTTGCAGAAACCCATTTTGATCATAAGTCATGAAATGAACGCATATCTTTGCCATTCATTTTTAAAAAAAATATACTGATAGACGATCCATGTCTTAATCGTCTTATAGCCGTAAGAGAAGTAAGATAAAGCTGGGTCTAAATTTACTTTCTTGGTAGTTAAAAGGCATTCCGTGTGGGACACCTTTTCAAAACATGTTTTTCTGTACTTTTGTTGCAAATCTGTCGAGATAATTTACAGCCCTAAATAGCCATTCCGCAACATTACTGAGTGGTAAGAAACAAAGTAGTTTGAAAATATCTTCTGAATTGATGGAACGAAAGTTTCTTACATATAGACTTAATATCTTCTTTCATTTGCAGATGTAGTACCGCATTTGCCTAGTGGTTATGCCTGAATAACTGGCCCGAGGATTCCAGGCTCGAAACCCGATTCCACTTAAGATCTGCTGTGTTTATTGCTTTGAGGAATTCTGAATCATACGCAGAGGGCCAAACGCCCTCCAGCTGGGCTGGTGTGGTACTGAAGTTTGGAGAGGGGGCAACTCAAGTGTCGTCTTGGTCATCTGACTGGGGATCAAATTTGCGAGATCCGTTCTAAAACAGCCGTCGTGCTGCTGCAAATCGAGTATCCCAACATTTTTCTTATGTAAAAGCCTAATTTGAGTCAATAAAAGTAGTGTTGGGAGTCTTTCAAATGACAGTCCTACGAACGATACACTTTCTTTATAAAAAGTCATAATGAAATAATTATAAATTTAAGTAGAATGGCTCGTCCCTTGTCCATCCAACCGGTCCGGTTTCCGTAATGGTATCAGGTACGGGGGCATGGGACGGAGTTCTGTCTACGAAATCGTAAAGTTTAATTACAACTACATGAGCTAACTGATTTATAACTTACTAAACATCAAAATGGAGCATCTTATTACACTTAACACATCATGCTGCATCGGCATCACAAAAAGAAGGGTGGTACTGTAAAACCAAGTAGAGCTTATACACCTACTGTGACGCAAAATACGTCAAAGGCAGCTGACGTGGGAATTCGTGATAATCAACTGTTGCCAACAATTATCAAGTAAATCATAAAAATATTGGAAGGAGAATATTCTTATGAAAATCCACGAGAATGACGTCAAAATACGTAATTTTTGATAATATAAAAACCTTTGTAAGAAAGGGAATCACAAAACATGGCGTTTTGTTTGCGCAAAAGTTTGTCGGTATTATTTTTGTAGAAGAATTTCTAACAACGTCTCAATGAGTGCCAGGGTCAAAATATTCGCAGGCAATTTGTGAATTCGAAATGGCTGTGTTACATCTTCGGTGCGTATCAAAGTTAATTTGTCGACTTCGGAATTTTTTCCAACCTAGCGGAGATATTCGTAACATGTAAGGTGAAAGCCATCTATAGGCAAAAGTTTGAGGCGAAGCTTAACAAAATCCTATATCAGACCTCTGAAATTAATTTTTGAATTTTTTTTATTGAAATGAAAGTAGTGTATCATTTTCCTAAAACTTTAAATTTCAATATCAGTGGATCAAAAATAAATGAAGAAAATAATCATTATTATGTTTGTGTGATAAAATGTTCCTTCAGGAGACCAATTTCTTTCAAAAATAAAGGTTTCGTTTGTTTAAAGTCATAGGTAATTAAAGATGATGCTTTGCAATGTTCACTGAAATAGGTTTTGGAATAATTTCTAAGTTTGAAAAGAGGATTCATTTTTAACCTTGAAATATCAATTTAAACACTGACACACATCTTCACACAGTCAAATGCTGAAGAAAATTTACTTGATATACAGCAGAAGATTCATTTTATCTATATTTCCTGTCATTGAGATATATTTACCGTTTTGGCAGACATGAAATTTCTGCTTTACTAGAAGATCTTTGTTATTCTGAACATTAATAACACATATGCGAAAAGGTGAAATTAAATGCAGTCTGCGGCGACAGGATAAAGCAAAGCTTTTTTCTTAACTAAAAGAGCTCACATAGAGTTTCTTTAGTAGCGCTTAGAATCACCAGTCTATGCTCGATTTTCCGCCAAGTGTTTTCGACCATTTTCTATGTCTTTTGCATCCATGCATAAATTCCAAGTAAACTCGGTGGACTTCTATGGCAAATCAGGCGAAGTTTCCTTTCCACGGTTTTTGGTGATCCAAGAGCAGCGTGTATTAACCTTAATACACGCTGCTCTTTCTCCTCAGAGTGGTCACCATTTTCATTAATTAGAGAATATGTAATTTCAACATTGAATAATATTTATAATGATGCATTTTAAATTACAGAATAAATGTAAATAAATAATTAAAATAAAATATTCTACTTTTACGTTTTCAAAACTATTTTAAAACGTATCTATATATTAACTAAAAGTACGTATTTAAAACTATTTTTATTTTTGTTGAGCAATTGGTAAGTAAGTAGAATAATTTTTAAAGAGTGTAATTTTCAACTTTTTGTAATGAAGCACTTCTTTGCCTTTAAGGTAAAATGAAAAGCATTTAAGTTTAGTCTTAAGCAGACACAAGTACGACAAGTTATAAGGATGCCTCTATATAGCAAGAAAGAATTTAAGTGGATTCTTGGCTAGCGCATAAGGAGATAATTTCCCTCTTAGATTTATAAAAGAAACAGTGTGAAGAGCAAGAAGTCGAAAAACCGTTGTGAATATTTCGGGCCTCAAAACAACACAAGTAATCAGATTTTCAGTTTCTTCTTATTATTTTCTCACTTTTGTCTTGGAAACGCTTAGATACTATTCGGTTTTTTATTTTGTGAAATAAATATTTAATATATATTATCTTCTTAATTTCTTTTTGTTTCTTCTGTCTTAAGATGTCCATTAAAAAACAAGAAAAAGAACAATGCCTTAAAATAAGCTGCCTATAGACACTAAGAGAAACTCGTCCTCTCTTGACTTCCGGCAAACTGAATGATCAGGCAGTTTCGAAAATAACACGGAGACTGTGA
>BGPR01016155.1:0-12555 GCA_013235015.1 Araneus ventricosus
TTTAAATCATTATTAAATGGAGGTAAAGAGCTTTTTGCTTTGAAGAACTCCAGAAATATTTGTTTTAATCCTGTGCTTATATTGAACAAAAACGGTAATTTGAATTCAAGGAAGGAAAATCATTTGCTTACGGAGACAAAATATGATACTTTAAACATATAAATTATGTTTAAGGAAGACCAGTCCAAGTTTTCATTTACAACTTTATTTAAAACTGATTTTCAAAAAAAAAAAAAAAAAGAGCTTTTGGTGTTTTATTAGTTGGAACCAGTGTTTTAAAACTCTTAATTCTTTCAAATGAAGTTTTCCTATCGAAGATCTTTTCTATGTTTTAATTATTTCTCTCAATACTGCCCCTTTATGGAAGCCAATATTATATCTACACAGCGAAGTAAAAATGTATAAAACCTTTTAATTCTGAGTTTTCTTGACTTGATTTCATTCTCTGGCACAAACTGGGTTGGTGCCCATGGGAGGACCCCACTTCGGGGATGCTGTGCCCCTTCCAGTGATGTAAAATACCCAGATATTTATTTTTAAGGGTAAATACCCAGGGTATTTACCTGGGTAAATACCCAAAATGGGTATTTACCTGGGTATTTATTTTTCAATTAACTCTATTCAGATAAAATACAGGCACTGCTGTGAAATATGATTTTTCTATATAATATAAATATGTATATAATATACATTGAGCATTAGGTAAGATAAAAAAAAAGAAATCTAGTTTTATGAACCTTTTAAATTATATAAAGGCTAAAAAATGAATCAGAAAAAACAAAAACGCAATACTATATCATGAATGTTTGCGTGGCTTAAATGTCAATTCTTTTTTAATACAATGAGTAAGGGAATAATAATGTATTTGTTGCTTTTTAAAAATGAGAGTTATTTTAACTAAATGAAGAAAAGAAAATAATGAGTTTGGTTTAAAATGTGAGAAACAGCTGATAATAGAAACTAAAATGAAAGATACAATTGTTTATCATTCTTTTTGGATTAATTAGTCAAAGTACCAGACATTGCTGATGAAAAGTTAGCAGATGTTTCAGTTCTAGCAGTTTTTAAAAGAGAATTATTCTGAAAGTAATATTCACTCATATTACATTCAACAAAGTTAAGTGATCTTTGTAACAACATTTCAGCAACAAGAAATTTGAATTCTTTTGTTGCTGAAACTGTTGTATTATTTGACGATATATTAGATACACACACTCACACAAAGTTTCCTGGTTAGATGGGATTCATCTGGATCATAAACAACAATACTTAAATGTTCTTGAAACTCTAAATTTGATGTAGTTGTCATAGTTGCAATTTGATTAAAAGAAAATTCATCATCTATTTTATCCCTTTCAAAACCTTTTTTAATCCAATAGGACTTTTGAAATATTTTTTATGTGTTTCTCCATTTTGCTTACATTGGCATGTTTATACTCAATATTACAGTACTTACATTGGATACTTTTATCCTTTCTTAACATTAAAAGCTCCAAGCAGGTACGTTTTCCCTTTTTTCTACTTTTAACATAAAATATATAGTAATATTAATACATGTAAGGTAAACAACTATGTATTCACTAAATCAAAATAAGAATGTTTGACTTCCAGCACGGCAATGTGAGTAAATTATGGATCACAAGATTCATTGGCGCTGTCTATCTCTACTAAGAATAAAGGAGAATGGGTTTATGTTGGTGCTCTACAGGACAAGACCGCAAATTTGTGCAAACATACTTTGAAGCGTGGGAATGTGCACCTCGTAGTCGTTTTTTTTTTTAATTTTCATTCATTAAAATTTAAGAGACATTTTGGCATTTTCCTTAATAACTTCCGAAAATATTACTCCATGAAAATGATTTTTACACCATCTGAAAATTTAAAAAATTATCCTTTTAATGATATCAATTAAGTTGTCATTCGATTTTTTTTGTCTAATTTTAATAAATTTTAAAAATATTTTAAAGCAGAATTTTAAAATACTTTTCATTGTTACAATGAAATTCAAACTATTTTCATTGTTAAACGAAATATTTAATTGAGTGTTTCTCTTCCATTGTTGAAAGCTAAGATAATATCCTATTGGATTTTACTTGCCTTTTTTATTTGATCAATTTATTTATGCAATCTGTAAGAGAAGCTCTCAAGATAGTAGGTATATTAGGAAATAATCCAGTTAACTGAACAATTATGGTTGCTATGTTCTAATTCATTTTATCGGCATGTTTTCAGGCAGCTAACATGTCGCGCTATTTCGATGTTGAAATCAAGTTTGTTAAATTATAGTTCGTGTCGATTACGTACAATTAGATGTTACTTGACTCCATAAGGGACATTCAAATAGACAGGGAACAGAGCAAGTGCAAGGCTACGTAAAGAAGGCGGGTTAAATCTCTATCGCAATTTGAAGTTTCAAATTACTTTGTTAAGGGAACCATGAATATCAAATTATGCATAAGAGAGTCTGTTGAAATTATATTTCCGACGAAAAGATGATTGATGAAGGCGACTAGTATAACATAAACGGTGCTAAAAATTATTACTCTATTGTAAGTGTCATAGCTTCAAACCGGAAAAACTAAATTATCCCCGATCCCGTTTAAGTTTTAGAATACTTTATTCTGAATCCTGTTAGCAATTGGGTTCTTTTTTTATAATTTAGTCAAAACTTAAAAAAAAATTATAAACTATGTATTATGTATATAAATTTTATATGTTTGATTTTGAATCGCCATTCGCAAATACTTTTTTTTTGCAAAATACCCATTTTTTGAAATTTCATCTGTTTAATTTTGAATCACCATTCGCAGTTACCTTTTTTGAAAAATATCCAGTTTTGGGATAGTTATAATTTTTATGTTTAATATTGAATCACCATTCGAAAATGCATTTTTTTTTGCAAAATATATTTAGCAGTATTTATAAATTTTATATGTTTTATTTTGAAATATCATTCACAAATACCTTTTTCTTTCAAAATATTCAGTGTATGGGTATTTATAAATTTAATATTTCTTTTTGAATTACCATTCTCAAATACATTTTTTTTTAAAATACCCAGTTTCGGGTATTTATAAATGTTAAGTTTAATTTTGAATCGTCATTCACAAATACTTTTTTTTTCTTGTAAAATATCAAATTTTTGGGTATTTATAGAAATTTGTATGTTTTATTGTGAATCAGCATTCAAAAAGTTTTTTATCCCCAAAATACCCAGTTTTTGGGTATTTACCCAGGCCTTGGGTAAATACCCGGGTATATACCCAAAAAATATTTACCTACCCACTGGGTATTTACCCACCCCACATCACTGGCCCCTTCCCATCGGGGAAAATTTTTGTATCCCATTTAATGCAACGAGCCATTCAAGTAATAGATAAATAAAGATCTGGCGATAATGTGAGAGGGTCATTACGGCCCTGCTCTTGTGCAGCAGATCGTGCCCCCATCGGGCAGACTGTTCCTCTCTATCTGGCGGACTCTAATGCCACTCTTGGACACGAAGTATACAAAGAGAAAGTTTAATCATCAAAAAATTCGATCTCGTGATTTTGACGAATCGTCACATTTTAGACTCCTAACAAACACATTTTCAGAATGGTACCGTTTGAATGTTTGTGAATGCCATAACTCAAAATTAGAACCGGCTAAACGAATTAGGTTTGGTATGTGATCTTTTCACAAACGGTGTAAATCTGTATCAAATTTTAGATGAAATCATGAACGGGAAGTCTGTCCGCCTATCCATCTGTGCGCATGTTAATATGATAATAAGATGGAATGAGCCAGACGGATGAAATCTGGCATATGGTTTTGTCATCAAGACCAAATCCTTCAAGTGGTTGAGTCTTTTGGTCTATCTTTTAGCCCGCATGCGAATGCGTGACTCAAAAACGCAAGAGATGAATCTTAATATTAGGTGTTGACCCCAAATTTACGATGCAGTCGGTCAAAGGGGAGGGTGTATTGCTGCAAAATGCATTCTCAACTATCTTCACTGGCGGCGATTGGGTGGCCAAAGTGCAGGGAGGAGCAAAAAATGTAGAGACACCTAAAAGTACCCGGGAGTGTAGGGGGTAGACAACTCCACTAAAATGAAATAAAAATTTTATTTTTTCCTCAAAAAGTGGGGTGGGGTGGGACATAATGATCTTTTCGCCCCCCCCCATGTGATCATCAGTGACTGGGCTTGGGCAAACGGCGCCCAAGACACTGCATTTTTTTCGCCCCCTCATCGTATTTGACTTTAAAAAGTGACATAAACGTATTAACGTTTTGTCACCACGGCCAGTGGCGTAGTGAAAGTAAGTGGCGCCCGGAAAATAATAATTTTTTTTATGCCAGTCGTCATCGGTGGCTTAACAAGCGTAAACGGCGCCAAGAGTATGGTATTATTTTTACGTCTCCTCATCATATTTTGCATTAAAAGTGGCATACTGTCCTACCGCCACGAGAAAAACCCCAGACACTAAACATGCCGGTGGCGGTCGTTATGGAAACGGGATATTCCACTGCACTTGGGGGAGGGGTGAAGGAAAGGGCTTCATTTCATTTGGCGCAGATAGAACAGACGGAAGACTCATTTCGCTTTGTATTTCGGTCGAAAACGAATTTCTCGCCTAACGAAGAACGCTTAGTTTGCCAAATGTTGCAATGATTTTATACCTGCTTCCCTCCTTTCTTCGACTCGTCACTTGAGGCAACCCTGTTCAGGGTTTTTCTCGTGGTGGTAGGAGAGTACAAGCAGTAGGTTTTGACTCCATGACGCCTGGGGCATCTATAGCCCCCCCGGTCGCTACACCACTAGGGTGGGAGACTGCCCCCCTACTCGCCGCCCGTGCTCACTACAGGATGAAGTTAATCACAAAACGCGGCATTTCGAGAGCAGAACAGTCCCTTTGATTTATTTTAAAAGAAAGCAAATTTGAAGGTTCTTGTTTTATGAGGAAATTGGATGTTATACAAGATTTTTTTTGTTTCTGACAAAATTTTTATTAACATAATTATTTCACAAAAATATATAATAGCATGTTTTATTTTGAATCCTATACATAATATGTATAATTATTTATTAAAATATATAGTTTTTCAAAATATATCTTCGTCATCCTTTTTCATATTTCAGATGAAACTGAAATATAGAGCTAATTAATTTTCAGTCTTCTTTTCATCCAAAAATAAGTAACAAGCGACATGCTCTCGAAAAAATCGAATACAGCTATGAGAGAAATTCCGAGCCACATTCCTATGTAGCCTCCCATGAAGCTGAAAATTTCTATATCCTAAAAAGAAGAAAAGTTCTTGTTACATATGGGCCAAGGGCAAGCAGAATCTCGTGTCCGAGATTCCGGTTTCCTCGACTCTAGTTCTGAAATAACTGAAAATCAGTAACTAACAATTCATTCACAGTTTCATTTCTGATAGGTGGATTTCTTATTCGTTATTTGCATCGCGTCAAGATAAGTGGACACTCGACAACTGTTAAACTGATGCTGTAGTTTTGTTAATTTTCTTTTATATGTTTCTGTGTTATGATCAGACAGAGTTCATTTTTTAAATATATATGCAACTGTTTTATTATGGCGACTAAATTGAAAAGAGGAGTTGTTTCAATAGGTGAACTTGAAGAACAGCCTATTGAGGTGTGCGATGTTGAAGTGACTCCATAAGGATGGACTAAATGCTATTGAAGCAGTTTTAAATTACAGGATTGTTATAATTACAGTTCGTCTATTCAGAAGGCTCTAGAGTCGGTTCGATGCCTCCAAACAAAGCAAAATTTCATTAGAATGTAGTAGAATTGATGCGTTCTATGAAAAGAGGGTGGAAAAATGTTAAAATTTCGTCATTAGTTGGCAAAGTGCCAATATCTGAGGTGATTTTTTGCAGATTTTTTTTATTACTGAAGCAAAGTTGAATAATTCAGTTGAGGTTTATTATTATTATTATTATAATTATTATTATTAGTTTAACTAAAAACGCTGTCGAAATTCAATTCTGAACCCAAAGTCTTTTCTTCGTTCAAAATATCGTTCAGTGCACACTGTCTATTCTTGTTCTCATGGAGCCATTGGCGGCTCGTCAGTTTAGAAACAAGTACTGGGTTTTTGAACAATGTTCAAATCCGGCATAGTGCGACCTGCACTTTTTATATTCAATTTTTCGTTCAGCGAAAGCTGTGAAAATACGATTTTTTTTTGTATATATACAACGTACAGTTTTGCTTATTATGTTCCTTGTGGCTTATCTCTAATAATAATGATTGATCCCTCTTTATAAATATTTTCAACCGAATAATATTTTAGAAAAGTATGTTCAAACTTTTTTTGGAAAAGTGATTTCTAACTAAAAAAACCCCCGAATATTCAATAAATCAGACACGTTTCTGTCGAGGCAACATGAAGCGAAACAGAAACCTATAATATAAGAGAAAGTGAAGAAAAGCCAAATCAGGAAGCAAAAGTCGCGCACCAAACCAGGTCTGCAAGGAGTGCAGCTCTTTTGTCTCTAAATTCAAAGGGAGAAAGGGTTTCTTTGCTCTCCCGATTCATCGCTCAGCGCTGCTCAGTGGGTGCTCTTGCCTGTATCCTCTTATTTGTTGATTCATGTCTCTCTTATTTGTTCATTCATTTTCCGCCTTCCTTTTTTTTAAACTCTTTTTTTTTCCATTTTCGTTGATCAGTGAACTCTCAAAGTGCAAAAATAAGCAAATAGAATAAAAACGAGAATACAAGCTTTTAAAATAATTTCAGGGGGGGGACTGCATCTTTGCAGCCCTAATGGACGAGCCGCCACTGCATGGTGCGCACAAGTTGTACTGCATTCTAGTTTGTTTTGTTTGTAGCCATACAGCCGGCTCTAGAACCTTCTGAATAGGCGAACTTTAATTATAACAATCCTGTATAACGAACAGCAAGAGAAGGCTTCAAAATGAATTTTATGAAATGGTGCGATATAGACACAACCAAATATCGATCTGTTGAGAAGCAAGATGCAATTAAAAATTTTTTAATTTCCTAATTGTTTTGTCTGCATAGATTCCTTTTAATACTGGTTTACTACGATAGACCTAGATCATTATTTTTTTGGTTACATAACCACTCTTAATTTTGAAATATAGTTTATCATGAAACATCTCGCTTAATGCATGACACAGGCTGTTTTACATACTAACTATTCCTTCTTTTTCTTTGTCTATTTTATTCATCCAAAATCAGCAATCCTCGAGGAATAACTTTTTTACAGCTTTAAGCAATATTTGTGTTGCTCATGTTTTATCACAACATCAGGATTGTTACTTACTTCTACGGACAGTGTGGTCCCTCTTTTGACAGATGAGATCTGAATGGAGGACGACACACTGAACATTTGCAAGCCGTTACTCTGATCAATGTCTTATCCTATGTGACACATCGACCCACAAATTTCAGAACCGTTTGGTGGTTGAATTTGTAAAATATGCTATATTGATACGAACATGGAAAGTCGCTTCCCAGCAATATTAGTCTTATGGTTGGGAAGAGAGTTTTACAGGGGTAAGTATGGAATGACCGGCAGCAGCCAGCCTGGACCTTGGCGACCATTTTGGCGACGAAATGTGGGACCTCAAAAATGCTGGAATTTTCTTTATATCTCTATTAAGGGCTGAGATCCGGATTTATCCAGATGATTCCATGTGATGTCAGACTATAAAAGGACCGTGCTCGTATCACAGAGCAATAGTGAGTGTTGATCGACTGGGATCGCCTTGGGAGTGCGAACGTCTTTGGAATCTCTCTTTGGAGTTTTATCCTCTGTGCGAGCTGGTAAGCTGTTAGACGCTGAGCGGTATTGAAACTGATTTTGCTGTTATTGTTAGTGAATTGCTGTCTGTTTGTGCTGCTAATTTGTGCAAGCGCTGTTCCCACTGTTACCCGTGCTTTGTGTTTCCCGGAATATTCGAGAATAAAGTGTCATTCTTCGTTATCCTGCTTGTTGGACTGTTTTCACCGTACACACACAGGTCGCATTTCGTAACAATATATACATTCTGGTTTAGAGGCAAAAAAATGAGGTTTTATTTCAATCCTTTCTGCGCAAACCTTAGCTGCTTAGAGCCATCGAAAAACATCTTTTTACCTTCATTCGTTTTCGAATTATTGATTTATAAATTTGCTAAGGGGTTTCTGAAACACCCTGTATTTACTTGCATATAGTCAGTGACAACTTAAGTTGACAGTATGTAGAAAGTTACAAGTGACTGCATCACCTTTGGATAACATAGGTAATATGTGTCTCTACGCTTCTTAGAGACATAGAAAGAACTCTACGACAAAAACTTTCGATGTACAGTAAAAACCCAGTTAACCGAATTCGATTTAACCGAAACCCGGGTTATCCGAAATGCCTTTGAAATCGCAAATCCAAAAAACTCGTACTAAACTGCACAGAAATAATGGCGAAGGCGAGACTTTTTTGCAACGATATCTCCTTTTTAAGTCTCCCCAAGAAGGTCAGTGATTAATTTTAGAATGCTAAAATTAAAATTAAAGAGTATTAACAATATTAATTACGATATTGTTTACCTGTGCTCAGTGGCGAATCCAGGATTCGTGTCTAGGGGAGAATTTTGTATCGTAGTGGCGAATGTCAAACCTCATGGATCATGTAAACCAAAACACTTTAACTTTACAGACTTTACTCATCTGACAATAAGAATCATAAAGAACACTACAATACTTTCGATAATTTAATAAAAAGATACAATGAAATAACCAGGCAAAAACTGTTTTCGATCTCGTCAACGCTTCAAGTGCAAGTGAAATGACTAGAAAAGTAGGGAAATTTTCGAGCCTGTCAAGCCAGAAAGCAATCTTGTCACGATTTGAAAATTAAGAACAAACAGTTGTAGTGATTTTAAATAAAATCAAAAATTTTGGTTTAGCTCTGTGGGTGTGTGGGGGGGGGGGGCTGCAGTCCGATACCCCCCCTTGGATTCGCCACTGCCTGTGCTTGACAGGTGCATTGCGTCCGACGGAGGGTTAACTTTCATAGAGAATAATAAGTTTAGCCTACAAAGAAAGTTTTGAATTTGTTTTGCATTCAAAACATTTCAGAATTACATGCTGTAATTAGATACAAAATAGTAATAGATGTTCATGGCTTTACCGAAAAAATAGTTATCCGAAACGCCCCCCCTCCCCTTTAGTTCAGTTAACTGGGGTTGCACTGTAATTATATATTTTTCCTTCGCAAAATATTGATTATTTGTTCTAAAAACTGAATTATGTTGAAATATGTCAGTAACTTTTAAAGACATTATGATTATATTCAGGACAATTTTAGTTGTGTTTTGGCAGAATACAACTTTTCCCGCGCTGCCATTTTTGAGTTGTCATTAACTGTAGCTCTCTCATTCTCATTCAAAAGTAGAAACACTTACTTCATACTGAGGCCTATGAGAGTAAATAATTACTTCCGGTCGTTTTAAAAACACAAGCATCACAGCCTTGCTTTTCCTGCAACAAACACAACTTGTTTCAGTCGATTTTTATTTTTCAAATAGAAGAATACCGTATCAAACTAATTACCGTAACAACTATAAATTTCTTTTCTTTTTATACGTACAGTGCTGGATCCTCTGAATATAGATCCTCAACAGAGTTCATCTAAAGGAAAAAAACGATAGGATTTATTATAAGAGAATATTAAGCATTCAACTTTGTTTTAGAGATGAAGAAACTTAAATTTTGTTTAATGGTGGCTCGTGAGCTCAGAAACGAGGAGGGCTGCAAAAAATTGTTTATCAAGAGAATACAATTTTAAAAGCTACTTTAACTCCAACTAGGCCAAATTTTTTAATTCCAAATCCAGATGTGAAATTTTCTGCTTTTCAAACAAAGTTAATAACCAGCATATGACATTTTCTATTAGTTTTACTAACAAAAATTAAAGTGAATGTTGATGTGACGATTCATCTGACGAAAAAATAATAATAATCGGAGTTCCACATAAACACTTCCCTCCTTGCCCAGTTCTTTAACACTCTTTCAAGAACGAATATCAAATAACTCATATACAGAAAATTTAAGCTAAAACATATTAAATACATTTTTTACTGAAATACTCTAAAAATTTGAAAGTTTTAAAATAGTTGCTTGAATCTGTCGTCGCAACACGAACCGAAACTCATAAACAGCCAATAAGATTGCAACTTGTGTGACAGTGAGGAAAAAAAGAAAAATATATTAAAAAGAGCATAATAGTTATAGATTGACTAACTTTTAATGAAAATATTATTTAAAAATTGATTAAATTAATTATTCAAACATTAATAAAAATTCTTAGTATTATATAGCAGCTATCCAGAAGAGCTTAAATTGAACAAAATTAATACAGAAATAAACAAATGCATATTTTTAGATATGGAAATTGAAATATTAAATTCAGGAGTCTCTGTCGGCATTTTTGATAAAAGAAAAGAATTTAATTTTAAGGCTATAATACTTTGTATTTTTCAAACAAATCTTTATTATAAAATTTTAAGGAATTCCATTTTTTCTCAAATTAATAGAATAAATAGCATATGTAATAACCATTCAAATTTAGTTAAAGCTTTAGATAATTTAAAGAATATTCTTAAAGACAACGGATTCCCAAAATCTTTCATTAATGTTAATAGTTTTTTAAAATGAATATGAAAAATATTTCTAATTAATATATATTAATGTATTTTCTGATTTTATTTGTTATAACTGTTTAAATATTAGTTTTTTTATTCTGATTAATTAGTTAGAAATTTTCTTCATAGATGGAGCTAGGTGCTAGCTTCTAATTCTTTGTTGCCTCCTGTGTCTTTGGCTTCGCTTGTTTAACATCTAAAAATTCGGCTGAGAGTGTTGAATTTAAGGCTGCCGTGTACCTAAACGAAAGACCGGTGTCAATGAAAGCGTCCTCTAACGGTGGGGGTGAAGAGGCGGTTTTAAAATCTTAATTGACAAGCGTATCACAGCCTAGAAGCGAACTCACGGAATAGGGATTATTTTTTTGTTGTCGCGAAACGGAGGGAGGGGTCCCAAGGTCATGCCTTGTCCCCCGAAGACTCCCTTTACGCCTTTGTAAGGGTAATCTGATACCCGACCCGCTAGTCAACCTACACTCCAAATATTGGTGGAGAACGGAGAATGAATTTCGAGACGGGTATTTGCAAATCGTTTGACGAAAAGATTCCAAAATCTGTGAAAACCGTTATTTTAGATTAAATTTCTTGTTAAAAATATTGCCGGATAATTATTATTTTCTCAAAAGCAGGCAAGCGGTTGTGGTTGTCCCAATTCAGAATCCAAAGCTAACATTTTTATTACATTAGAGAAAATTGTATGAAGTTTTTATGAATTTAATATTGTAATATCTCAACATTTCTAATTTGTCCCGAAAAATTTTGAGAACAGTTTAATGGCTTCTTAGTATTACGGAAGCCTACATTATTCTGCATACAAGAAGCAGATAATGAAAATGTATATTCTGATTAATCCTAACGCTCCGCACGAGTTTCATTTCAAACAATATATCATTTACTTCGATAAAATCTGCGCATCTAAAAAAAAGATACTAATTTAATACTATTTCATCTAATAAACGTACTCACGTTTCTCGTAGGATTACCAAGAGAGATTGTGAAGAGTTGAGGATGTGACATTTAATTCTCTCATTTTATTATAAACAAAGTATTTACAAGAAAAACTACAATTATTCTCTCTGGTTTTACTTATTTTTTGGGGTGGGTGTGTCTACAATTGATTTAGGATTTTTTTATGAAAATAAAAACTATAACAATAATAAATAAATAAAGATATCCATTATGAATTCTTTGAATAGCTGAAATATTCACAGATAAATAAGTTCGATTGCACCCAGCACTAAATACAATAAAAGAAATAAACCACTTTATAAACTTGTAATACTGGACTTATATACTTAGCAGCAAGACAGTATTTGTGTCATTCTCATGAGAAAGGTACAAATAGCTGAAAAAAATTTTATTTTACAAAAGTATGTAAGCAAATTTTTAAAATTGTATGGACGTTTCCCTTTAAGCTTAATAAATAACCTTATATTAGTGGTCAAGTTTTCTATTTTTTTTTTTTTTAAGTTTTAAAATTTTTAACCTGTCTAAGAAGGAGACATGGTACTCAACGGAACTTTTACATTTTAAACGAAAGCATAATTGACTAATTATTCGGCAGATTTGGTACAGGTTTATTTGTTATAATTAAACAATAAAATTAGTTATTAAAAACTAGAGCAAGAAAGCTTAACATTTTAAAATAAATATCACTCTTTAAATAATGGCATTGACTGTGCGTTTGTTAAATAATATTTACAAACGCATCTTCAGGAATTTTTTATATACATCTGAGCCGAGAAAAAAAGGAACTGGCTTTCATACTGAAATTTAACAGAAAAAGATTTTTGGTGTATTTATAGAGCGTTTTTAAAAGTTTTTTGATACATATTTGAATAAAATGACCTAATATCTCGAATTAACTGGGAATAATATATTCTAATATTGTTTTA
>BGPR01016156.1:0-16611 GCA_013235015.1 Araneus ventricosus
CTGGTAAAACTGTAGGATGTGTAAAGTCCTCTGGATCTTGACTGAGAATCAGTCTTGTTTGAACTTTCAGGATGCCATTTTCCTCGAAAAACTGTATCGTATCCTTGTATTTCTCACGTATTTCAGAGGGCCATTCTGACTGCATGATTTTTATTAGGGTCTCCTCTGCCTTTTGAATCTCTTCTCATGAAAGTGAATTAACTAACTTAGGAGAGTTTCTCTTAATATTGTTGCAGAATCTGAGAACATAAGCAGTCATTCGGAGAATTTTCTTATAGCTCGAAAAGTACAGGAATCTATCTCCAAATCTAACTTCGTTTCCTGTGGCTAAATTTGTCACAACTGTCTTACGCCGCTCTAGAAATGCTTCATCCGGAGTCTCTGATACCTCAGAACATGGCCAAGATTTTTCATCGTTATACAGCCAGCCGGGACCCTCCCACCATTTGCTTTGCAGGAGGTCAGACCAATCACAGCATCGGGTAGCTAGATCAGCAGGGTTGACTTCTCCATGTACATGTCTCCAGTCATCTATATTGGTCAAATCCCTGATTTCCTTCACTCGATTTCCAACGAATGTATTCCATGGCTCCTTTTTCTTAATCCAGCTTAAAACTACCATTGAATCGCACCAAAAGTAGGTTTTAGAAGCAGTTCGTAGGATAGAATCCACCGTTTGTGCTAATCGAGCGCCTAAAGCTGCTCCCAACAATTCAAGTCGTGGGATTGTGGATTTTTTCATTGGAGCAAGTCGAGCTTTTGCTGCTATGAGTTTGACCGTCACTTGTCCTTTGAATTCACATCGTAGAAAGGCACATGTAGCGTAAGCGTAGGCAGAAGCATCTGTGAAGATGTGCAAAGTGAAATCATCGTAATTTTCAGCAAACAATCTTCGAGATATTGAACATTTAGACATGAAATGCATGGTTTTCTCCCAAAGTCTATATTTATGTTCAAGTTCTACAGGCAACACCTCGTCCCAGCCTATTTTTCCTCTCCAAGCTTCTTGCATAAGCAATTTTGGTAACAATAAAGCTGGAGCCGTAAAGCCAATCGGATCGTATACACTGTTGATCACAGATAGCAATACCCTTTTTGTAACAGGCTTTTCTTGGGTGCAATCTGTATTTGCTGGTAGCTTGCAAGAGAGTTCGTCGCTGACTACATCCCAACTCAGGCCAAGTACCATTTGCTTATCTTGATCTTCCTTAGAGTCATTAGAAGCCCAACAGCTCAATTCAAATGCGCCTTCTTTCATTATTTCTATGGATTGCGATTTCAGTTGTTCCAGTTCTGTAGAGTCATTAACACTCGTAACTAAATTGTCCACGTAGAATCCTTCTTTTAAATGAACAATTGTCTTCCTGAGGCTCTCTGTCTGGAATTTTTCTCGTTCTAGATGGTAACTTATAGTGGCATTCAGCAGAAAAGGGCTGGAGGAAACGCCGAAGACTACTCGACAATGACGATAAATTTTTATTTCCGAGCATCCAGTGTTCTCCCACCATAAAAATCTTAGGACATCTCTATCTTCAGTTCTCAAACGTATCTGTAGAAATGCCTGTTTCACATCTGCAATTACACCTATGGCACCAGAACGAAATCTTAATAGTAAAGGTAATCTTAATGTGTAAGACTTGGGCCCACACTTAAGCATTCATTCAAGGAGGCAAATCCCGGTTTCTTGAACGAAGCGTCGAAAACTGGGCGAACCTTTGTGGTATTGCTTGATGGCTTAA
Organism: Araneus ventricosus; assembly: GCA_013235015.1. NCBI lineage: Eukaryota > Metazoa > Arthropoda > Arachnida > Araneae > Araneidae > Araneus > Araneus ventricosus. The sequence continues at coordinate 1,740 of BGPR01016156.1, forward strand.
TGACGGGTCTGTGAGGTAGGTAATGGACTTCCTTCGCAAGCTGATTTATTGGGATAGCTTCTATAATACCTTCTGCCTCCCACTGTTTAAATACGTTATTGTAGGCTTCAAAGTAATTTTCGTTTATCAAACGCTTAGTTGCTGTGCGAAGTCTGGATTCTGCTGCGTCGTATTTATCATATAGAGCAGGATGTCCAGCTAGCCATGGTAAAGCCACTTCATATCTTTGATCTTCACAGATCCTAATTGTTTCCTTAAAATGGGTCAAAGTTTCTTCTTCAAGAAAGCTTTCATTTATCTTCTCTATGGGATCTGTAATGCCCAAAACTTCCAAGTCCCACATTTTAGGCACGTCCATATTCTGTAAGCTTAATGTGACTAGGTTAACAACTTCCTTTTTCTTCCCCAGTCCTAAAATTGTCCAACCCAGCAAGGTCTCAACTGCAGATACTCCTGAAGATAATACTTCTATTCTGCCAGTCAAAATGCTTCCAAGTATATCAGCTCCCAGAAGAACTCGTATAGGTGGTGAATCTCTTCCAACATCTGTAAGTTTTATTCCTCTGGAAGCAAGCTCAGAAAGCAATTTTCTGTCATGTATTCTAGGCAGGGTTGAGCATATCTTTTGTTGCTCGAGAAGAGACAATGGAGTTGAATATTTGCGATTTAAGCTTTCTACGTTTACCATGTATCTCTTATGCTCAGAAGCAGGAGTAAGTCCTCCGCCGAACAGTCCTTGAGAAAATATCTCTCTTCCAGATGGATAAAGGAATAGTTCTGCAGCTAAATTCCTTTCAATATAGGACCGCTGGGATCCATCATCCAACAATGCTCGAACACAGACTTCCTTGTCTCTATTTCGTAGTCTGATCATAATAGTTTTGAGATATATTTCATGTTCAGAGGGAAGATTTGTTAGCAGTGTTTCTGTAGATCTCTGCTCATTATCGGCTGTTCTGTCCTTAGACGAAAAATTACTTTCCTTTTCCTTGCGTAAATCTGGGCAAAGTAATGGATAATGTCTCCGTTTGCAAATTAAGCATCTCACACTACTATGACACCTTTTTGCTAAATGTCCAACCTTAAGGCAAACGAGACAGCATCTTTTTCTTATAACTTGCGATTTTCTGTGCTCATAACTCATATCAGATAACCTTTGACAGTCTTGACTCAGATGAGGGCGGTCACAGAAAATACAATTAAGTTTTGCACCAGTTGTACTTGAAATTAACGTAGCCGCAGTGGGTTCATCTTTATAGACCGATTTCTGACAATCTTTTCGTATAGCACCACTTCCCCTATCTTTACCGAATCCTTCACGAGCTAAACGTATCATTTCTTCTGATTCGACTTCATGGCGTAAAAAGCACATAAGTTTTTCCAGGGATCTCTGACTTGTAGCATCCTCAGTACTTTCTGAAATTCTACTCCTTTCCCACGCTCGCAGAACATTTTCTGGCAAACATGACTCCACCAATGGCTCTAGAAAGTCAGCAAGTTTTCTTTTGTGCGCCCTAAGCTTTCCAATGCTCTTAATTTTGTTTCTAGCATATCGTAGAGGGTGGCTAAATCAGGGGCATTCTTTCCAGTCGTAGCATTTTTCAGAACCAGTGAAAGGAGATCGCGGACATATATTTGCACCAAGAGGTCTTCCCGGCCAAATCTTAATTTCAGCTGTTCGACGGCTTTTGGATAATTTTCAGTTGTTATTGGGAAACTGGAAATTAATCTAGCAGCTCTCGAATCAGGCACCATAGAGTGGTATAAATATTGGAATTTGTCTATAGCAGTCAGTTCCTCTGAGTCATGAATTTTTGAAAATATACTCCAAAATGTCAAAAATTCCTTAGGATCACCAGAAAACATCTTTAATTCAAATTTAGGTAAGTTTAATTTTACCACATCAAGCTCGGAAGAACTTTCCAAAAAAGATCCAGAATCTTTATTTAATAGCGTTTCTAACTTGGATTTAAGCTCAAGAAAATTATCTCTATAATCCTCTGCCGTCTGAAAATCAGTTTCGTATTCGGCAGCAGTGTCAGTATTTTCTAAAAGTAACGACGAAATTTTATTCTGAATCTCATCTAAACGTAAGAATTTATCTTCTAACTGAGAGTTCAATGCGCGCAGCTTATCGCCATCCTTGGCGTCTTCTTTCTTCGCCAAACATTCCTTCAACTTGTTCGCCGTAGCCGTAAACGAAGTTCTTAACGACTTTCGTTTTGTTTTCAAAGCATCCATATTCACATGAAACTTAAAATAGTTTCTTAAAATGATTAACAATAAATTCTTAATGCCTGTTTATAAAGAAGAAATAAAGTGAATATACTTTCTGAAACTTAAATCACTTTCGTAAACTTCATATCGTAACTCATAAGCAGTAATTTAAATTATTCGTACCTGCACATTTTATAGTTCTGAATTCTTCGAACGCAGAATTCTGTCCTGTCCACGGACGCCAATTTGTTGTGACTGAAGACGATATTTTATCTATAAACTATTTATTTTACATTTATGTACAGGAACTATGTCAAAACGTAAACATGGATGAAATTCTACACTAATTCTTCTTCGTTGCCAGTATCGCTAGCTGAATAACAAGTTACATAATTAGAAAAGACAACAGGAAGTGCGAAATATAAAATGGGTGGCAACAGTCACGTTTAAATGCGTCAAGTATCCTTTACCATCCTAAATAGATTGAAATAATAAAAAAATGTATCAAATGGGTGGTGGCATCTAATTAGGAGGTCAAATGAAAACGTAAGGCAAGGGGTTAACTTTTCTTTCATGTGTCCGAGTAACTGTCAATAAAGAACTGTTGTTCGAAACTGAAAAAAACAAAACATAGATGAATTTAAATATCACCAGTTATTCAAATTCGGACTTTATATCTGTGTTATTATTGGGAACAGCACAGATGTATTACCCTTATGTTTACTATTTTGTTTTCATTAATTTTGGAATGAAATGCAACTACAGATAATAATGGGACTGAGTTGTAATCCCGCCAAATGAAATCCGGACAAATCAATATTTAAACCCATGATACAGTGTCGCGAATCAAAGACTGAAGGGTTTGAAGAAGTTATAATCTGTTCATTTTCAATCTTTTTTTTGTAGATTATAGAGCATCTCTTGGAGTGATGGGTGGGCATGACGTCCAGCAACGCATAAAACTCATCGAGCTTTTCTATTCCAGCGAAAGATCAATTATTCAAACTCAGAGAAATTACCGCCAACATTTTAATGTTTCTCCTAGCGTTGTTTTCCGCTCATAATAATGAAAAACGCCATCCATTTTGCAATCAACATTTTTTTCCAATCAAAATAATGAAATAGTTTTAAAAAAAAACATCTGTTTGTAAAAGTTGTTTTTTGTTTTATATTATTCGGTCTCTCAGTTGACATTGTGTATTAATTGAGGTAAAGTAATGGTATTTAATTAAGCTCAATCTATTTATATAAAATTCTAACATACGCGGCACAGAAAAAAGGTTGATTTCTCTTTTGCCAATGGCAACGATCGTTTACAAAACAAAACCGGTAGCCATGTTAGGCATAACTTCGTAAGTATTCGATCTGGTGTAAAACAACTTTTTCTCGAAAAAAAATGAGTATAAGGTGTAGAGTTCAAAATTTTTGTTACAATATAATGAAACTTTAGAATAAATTATTCTAAAGAGATCAGTTAGAAATAAAGCAGATGTGTGGGGTAGGCGAGCCACAAAACGTTCAGATCAACAAAGGGGAAATCATATTAAATTCTCAAATCGAAGTAAACATCATGGAGCTTATTATAGCCAACTTTGTATATTGGATACTTTTCCGTTATACACACACCACTTTCTTGTCTCGACGAATTCTCTTGCAACCCTGAATCGTCACCTTGGCTCAAATTCTTTCTTGACGATAGTTGATGCGCGCTGTATTTTTGTCTAGATGAAGCGTTGGGAGCCAGAATGCGCCAATTTGGCCGAAAATGCATGGTGTGCGTATAACGGAGTACTGGCTGGATGAAGCGTCGGGAGCCAGAATGCGCCAATTTGGCCGAAAATGCATGGCATGCATATAACGGAGCGCAATTGCTCTGTGCGTGATCATCTAGTATGGCTTAATTAAATGGCATTTAAAACTAAATATCACATATGAAAAATTAATAAATAATTACTAAATCATAAAAGTAACATTACTAGTAGTTACGTGAACAGTAGACATCGCCCTCCCAAAAAAAAACTAAGATCTACTCTTTATCGTAGTCTATAAAGCTTTATACATTTTTTTTTCCTGGAATGCGAGTTATTTATACAAGCCCCTGGTTTCATCAGTAATCATAAAATCAGCATTATAAATAAAACTACATTTAAATATATGCTTTCATCAATTTTAATAAAATTGTAATTAAATGTCATTTGAAGTTATTGGCATTTTTGAAGGCATTTGAATTGAATTTCGTTTGGCTAGAAGCGTCTAAATCAAAGACAAACATTAGATGAAACGGAGCCGTTAAAATGGCTACCATTTTGAAATGGAATAAAAAAATAAATATCCTTACATATACGTCGTTTTTAATGACTTTAAACCTTTGAACGGCAAAAATATTTCAGCTGAATGCTGTGCCTCTTTGTAGCTAAATGGTGAACGCAAATGTTTCGGAGTCGGTTTTCGGGTAATAAACAGAGAGCAACTTTCTACGCCGGAGCCGGTTTAAGAGTAATAATCGGAGAACGACTTTCTGCGACGGAGCCGGTTTTAGAATAGTCATCAGAGAGCGACTTTCTACGTTCCAGCCGGTTGAAGGGTTAAGAAATATTCAATCGAAATTCGAAGAAAACCGAGCGACACGCTTGGTCGTGAACGCGAAACAAATAAATTTACTCTAAAACGGACGAAATGCACTCGGAACAGGATTAAAATAGGACAAAACAAACAGGTTTAAAAAGGAACAAATGGTTAAAATAAGACCTCACTTCGCTCTGTCAATTATTGAGACAGGTTAGAACAAATGTTAATGTAGCCAAAAATTCAAAGAATAAAATCTAATTAAAACTTTTTGGAAGGATTTATGTTTTATTTCCAACCTCTTTCCCTTGGCTTCCCGCCTAGCCCACTCTTCCTCTTCTAACGTGCCAAAACCATTTTTCACAAATAAAAAAAGAGGCTTTGAATCTTAGTTTTGAATACGCATACAAAACTGTGATTTAGGAAAGTGAAGAGAATACACACTTTAACCCTTTCAAGTTCACTACATGTTTCGCTTTGAGAATTACTAAATTCGTTTCAAAAATGAGTATTAGACATGCAGATGATCATAAATATGTGAAGGAGAAAAATTTTACATTTTTTATTTTCAAGAAATATGTGGTTTCAAAGTGAAACCAATGAACGGCAACGGGCTGTTTTTCTCCGAATAAGTTGTCATCGGAATGCAATTTAAATTATGTATTTAATTTATAGATATACGTGAGTATTCAGGGTATTCAACCTTCAAAAAATTCAATATTACTTTCGAAGATTCAATTTTTAAAAATATCAATTTGTGCGAGAACCCTCATAACTTAGTTACTCATAGAGATCAAAAGCAATTTAGCTCTTGCAACGGCAATATCTTTGTGAATACAAATGGTATTGAATTGGAACTTTTACATAACTTGCCTATATACCTGTCTCTTAATTTATGAAAGAAAAATTACGCTACGTTTCGCCCATGCGCAGTAAAAGAGAGCAATTTGTGGTTTCACTGCAAAACCAATGAACGCGAAAGGGTTAAAGCACTTTTTAGAACTTTACTTTTCCGAAATATAAAAATATAATCAATAATATATTGTCATCATCAATATTGTAAGCATCAAAAAATTCGACGACGAGATTTTGAAGAATCTCCACAATTTAGACCTGACAAGTCTGATCAATAAAATCCAATAAAATGAAAATAAAGCTCTTTTCCGAATTATGATCGTCGATGTGTGAACAGAAAACACGTGGCACGGAGTCTCTGCAGTAGCCACGAAGCCCCCACCAGCACGAGACACCGGAAGGAAAAAAGTGGCACGGAGCCTCTGCAGTACCCACGAAGCCCCCGCCATCACGAGACATCGCAAGAAGCAAGACGGAAGGATTTTTTATAAAACATAAACATTTCACCGTTCTGCAAAAAGCACACGGCTGAATGTTGAAGAAAATCACCATGAAGCCCCCACCAGCACGAGACACCGGGAGGAAACACGTGGCACGGAGCCTCTGCAGTACGCACAAAGCCCCCACCAGCACGAGACATCGAGAGGAAACACGTGGCACGGAGTCTCTGCTTTACCCTCTGGGCTCCCTAAGTACGTTTGTCCATTTAAGCAATTTTTTCCACTCACTGTAAAACCCATGGACTATATACACCTCGTAGAGAACATATTCCAACATCACATACTTTTCTTTCTATGTGTTACATTGCATTCATATTTTTTTTAAATTCCTTATATATCAAAACACTTCACAGCATACAATATTGAATCGATATTAAATAATTTCATCACATCACAATTACAACAGAACAAACAAAAGATCTGAAAATAAATAAAATTCAGTTTACGATTCAATTTTCCGATTATCATTTACCATTAACATTTTCCATGACATTTGCCATATAAAAATTAAAATGATTTCCTCACATGATTTCCAGCAAAACATGCAATAATACATCAATCAATAAGGTATTTTACCATAAATAAAATCTGTTTTACGAATTAGTTTCCAATATAATATTTAACATTTACGCATAAAAAGACAGGACGATTGTAAATAAATTAAAACTCAAGTGAAAACTCCAACAATTTTTTAAAAAATTTCAATAAATCCATTTCTTGCCAAGCCATTCGCAGTTAACTGCATTAAGCTCAATATCCTAAAGTTAGCAGGAAAATACTCTTTACGGATATCTTTGCAAAGTTTACAACCAAAAATATAGTGGCTTACTGCTCCCTTATCCAAACCACGTCTACTTTGGTATAACGGGCTTGACGCGAAATTATAGATTTCTATCGTCTACATATAGTCTCTCCATCAACGTTCATGTGAGCGCGATAACTGAAAAGTGCAAGAAGCAAGATGATTGAAATTAAGTACATAGTTTATGACCAGAATTAAAGCTGTGCATCAAATATTTAAGAATATTCTTCAAAGAGTTAACTTGTCTGTTCCAGGGTATTTGAACGGGATAGTTCAAAGATGCAACAAGCCTAATAAATGAAATTTGGAAAGCGAAGACCATTTCCACTGTGGGGAAAGCTTAAATCTCTGGTACTGCAGTTTTTATTGTCTCCTATTGAGCTGAATTCAGTGAGAGCTTTGTCGAGGAAATTAGGTTTAGTCTTTGTAATGTCCCCCTCCTCCAAGAAGCGAGGCACACTTTGGATGGAAAATGAAGGAAAGAAACCCCATTTTTAGCCGCTGTTTATCGCTGCATTTAACCTAAAAATTGAAAACGCTGGAAGGTAAATAGTGTTAGATTGCTGATGAATTAAAGTATTACGGGTAAAATGAAGTAAATTAGAGATTTAATTCAAACACTGAATAAAGTTTCGTGTCCTACAATACCGCTTTTCAGATTAGTTTTATTTACGTCCTTTCTGGAGCAACACTAGAGCTATTTTGGGACGGATCTCGTCATTTTGAACCATGGTAGTCGTCTTACCATGAGTCGGCGCCCCCTCTTCAAACTTCCGTGCCACACCAGCGAGAGGATTTTTGACCCGAATTTAACATGCACCAGACCCCCTTACTCGTCATTTCTTCGATGGAATCGGGTCTCGAACCTGAACCTTTCGGGGCCCGAAACCGGAAACCCGGCCCCCCCCCCCCCTGCAACACCGCAATGCCTACTCAGCAGCCTCTGGTTCCGAAGCACAGAAATCATTTGACTGTAGGCAAAAGAATGAAGATGAAATTTTTATTTGCAAGTTTAATCAAATTTATTTTCAAAGCGATTTTTTATTTTCACGATAAAACCTTTTAATGTCTGGGTAGCAGTCAAGTCAAGAGCATTCACTCCCCCAACAGAGCCAGAAGAGATAGCTTATCTTGCTGTCAGATGGGCACGCCAGATGGACGAGAAGTGGACAGATCGGGACTCTACCAGCAGACCAGCTCAACCCGTTATCAGTATGGAAGAGAATTCGGAATTGAGCGCGAAGTTCTCTCAATTGTTCTTTTATTAAAATGGTATTTAGGTTTAATGTTTTCAACTTTTAAATTCTTAATGTGTTTTTAAGATGACTGCATAAAACAATTAAAATCCTAATGTGTTTTTTAACGCTTTTGTGACTGTGTGCATTCAACTGTTAAATTTTTAATGTGTTTTGTGTTTTTAAGATGAATGTATGCAACAATTAAAATCGTAATGTGTTTTTTAACGTTTTTGTGACTGTTTCTATTCACCTTTTAAATTCTTAATGTATTTTTGTGTTTTTAAGATGACTGATTGCATACAACAATTAAAATCCTAATGTGTTTTTTAACGTTTTTGTGACTGTGCTTATTCAACTGTTAAATTTTTAATGTGTTTTTGTGTTTTTAAGATGAATGTATGCAACATTTAAAATCCTCAGGTCTTTTGTGACTGTGTGTTCTCAAATTTTAAATTATTTATGTTTTTAAGTCGACTGTCAGTGGCATAGCGACCGGGGGGGGGGGCCAGGGGTTATTGATGTCCTGGGTACCAAGGAGTCAAAACATTTCTGCGGTTATGTCATTTTTAAAGCAAAATATGATGATGGGGGTAAAATTGACATTAGTTCCCGGGCGCCATTTAATCCCGCTACGCCACTGGCCACGGTGACAAAACGTTAATGTGTTTATGGCAATTTTTAAAGTCAAATACGATCAGGGGGCGAATAAATATCATGTTTCGGACCCCCTTTGTTTAAGATAATCCACTGATGATGACGGAGTGCGAGCGAAATAATTATAGTATAGCCCCGGCGCCGCTTACCCTCGCTACGACACTGATGACTGTATACAGCAATTAAAATCCTAATGTGTTTTTAACTGTGTGTATCCACCTTTTAAATTCTTGTTGTGTTTTATGATGACTGTATGCAACAATTAAAATCCTAATGTGTTTTTTAACGTTTTTGTGACTGTTTTTATTCATCTTTTAAATTTTTAATGTATTTTTATGTTTTTAAGATGACTGATTGCAAACAACAATTAAAATTCTAATGTGTTTTTTAACGTTTTCGTGACTATGTGTATTCAACTTTTCAATTCTTAATGTATTTTTTTTTTGTTTTTAAGATGACTGCATAAAACAATTAAAATCCTCATGTGTATATTAACGTTTTTGTGACTTCATCTAAATTCTTCATGCATTTTTAAAAATTTTTTTAAGCTTCATTGCTTAAAACTTTTATATTCTTAATGTGTTTTTAATGACTTTTAATGTAAACTGTGTAACTTCTAATTTCCTAATACGTTTTTTAATGTCTCTAAGATTCACTGATTTACAGATTTGTTCTTTGTGTGTTTGTTATTCATTTGTAACACAATCTCTGTAATTTAAAAAAAAGCTCTCTATAAATGAAAATACTTGAATTATAGTAATATCTCGTCTTACGAGAACTCAGAGCTACATGGTTCCTTATTTTTTCCTGAATATTTCCATTTTAGAATATCGTCGCTTAAAAGTAACACCACCTGGAAGTAAAAAAGAAAAAACTGAATTTTTCGCAGCCAATCACGAATATTTTTGAATGCTTTTAACACTTGGTGTGAACATAACACCTCATATTCCTACTGGGTATGAAAAAAATTCAGAATTATTCGTTATCGATTGCGAAAAATTCAGTTTTTTTCTTCCTCCTTAATTGGTTGAGATAGGTTGTGTTGATTGTTAAGCTAAGATATGATACAAACGCAAAATTGTGAAAACAAATGAAAGAAATAAAAAGGGGATCTACCCATTCTTTTATTAAAAATGAACAGGATACAACAAGAAACTGATCCATAGAAGAAGACATCAATCTTCCCATGCAGTTACATTTTATATTATTATACATATTATGGGATCTTGAAATTACTTTTTTCTCAAATTCACAACCAGATGGAGTCTCTTGCATGGAATCAAAATTTAATCATTAATTAAATTCTGTAACTGTTAAACTAGTGTATTATCGTAAAAAATTATAGAATTTTTAAATTACTTTGCTCGAATTCACAATTAGATGACGCCTCTCGTATGGAATCAAAATATAATCATTAGTTAAATTCTGTAAGAGTTAAAATAGTGTATTATCATAAAAAATTATAGAATTTTGAAATTTCTTTTCTCAAAATCACAACTAGATGGCGCCTCTCGTATGGAATCAAAATTTAATCATTAATTAAATTCTTTAACTGTTAAAATAGTGTATTATCATAAAGAATTATGGAATTTTGAAATTACTTTTTTCTCAAATTCACAACCAGATGGAGTCTCTCGTATGGAATCAAAATTTAATCATTAATTAAATTCTTTAACTGTTAAAATAGTGTATTATCATAAAGAATTATGGGATTTTGAAATTACTTTTTTCTCAAATTCACAACCAGATGGAGTCTCTTGCATGGAATCAAAATTTAATCATTAATTAAATTCTGTAAATGTTAAAATGGTGTATTATCACAAAAAATTATGGAATCTTGAAATTACTTTTTCTCAAATTCACAACCGGTTGGCGCCTCTCGTATGGAATCAAAATTTAATCATTAATTAAATTACGTAGTTGTTAAAATAATTATCATAAAAATACATAAGTTTCCAAAATTTTAAAACTAAAGCGTCAAGAGGTGAGTGAAAAAAATCGATTCAAAAACTCCATCTTTACAAACATGAATCACATCAAATTAAATAAAAGTGGATAAAAAAGACATCATGTTCTTTCTGAAATTCTTTAAAAGAGCGTCATCTTTGCTTCCAAAAACTTTGCTAAAGTTATGTTTGACCTTATTCACTGACATCTGCTCTCTTTCCCATCGGAGAAGGTGAATACAAGAAGAAAAATTGATAAAACAGGGCGATAGAGGAAATCTTTTGGTATTCCGGACCAGAATTGTGCCGGTAAACCAGAGAGGTTTATTCGAGGCAGTCGAAGAAATATAGAGAAAGGAAGCGAGCTTCACTCTCTCTCTCTCTCTCGCTCTTTTCTTCACCTTCTCTTTTTCTTTTTCATGCCCGACACCTCACTAGAGGAATATCGACTTCATCTCTTTGCGGCAAATAAAACTGTATTCTCTTACACTTCTTCTAGAACATCTAGATTCGATGTCGCCTTTCAAAGTTTGCATCTGCATCGCTGAATTGTGTTTTATATTTTATGTATGAACCTTTTCTACGCAGACTGATATTTGACCGCAGAATGCAGCGTTTGCCACCATACTAAAATGCCAAAATTCTTCCCGAATTCTTAAAGATATATGGAAGAATATCGGTCGGAATAATTTCTGGCGTTATGTTCTTATTCTATTATCAGCGCAATTTTGGTAATAAAGGATCAGAATTTTTTAAAAAAGTAATAGATTATTTAATATCAGACATTCTTAACAAAAATTGAAAAAAAAGCAAATTACGGAAATAATTTAGGTATTTCTTCTCCTGATGAGCAATATTCCATGGCATTCTTTCTATAATTTCTTTCCTTTTTGTTCTTGCATTTCGATTTATATATACATATAATAAATTAAAAGCATCATACTAGAAATTTACAAAACCGTGCATTATATTTACAACATATATAAATCTTAAGATTAAATTTATATATATATATATAAAGTAGAAAAATTTCAAGTAAAATGTGAATCAACCTGACAAATTTCTGAAGAAGATTATATGTATATAACGTGGAACTTGGACAACTGTAACGTTTTTAATTCGAATTCGTTGATATTCAAATTTTTCTCTGATTTCTTGAATTTCAAGTTAATATGCTATTTAAATATCGTCTGTAGATTGAATTCATTTTGGTTGATTAGAAATAAAAACTAAAAACTAAAAAAAAAAGAATTGTATGCATTTTAGTTTGCTTTTGTTAGTTAACCCTCTGACCGGAATATCAGTTATTATGACCGCTAAAGTACAAGTTAAGTAAATGGGGATTCAAAGGATGTTCCAGTTAGAGGGTTAAATACGCAAATCCCTTAATGATTATAAGTGAATAATTTATTAAAATCGTTAATTCACTCGAAGCTTTTTCTGCTGTAAAATTTATTCACTAGAAAAAACGATAAAAAAATTCTCATTTTTAAAAACCTCTTTCGTCATTAAATTATTATTTTTAAAAATATCATTATTTATCATTAAAATTTTGAAAATTATTAATTTTTTAATGAAAACTATTATTTCTTTATTTATTAAAATTATATACTGCTTATTTATAAATTATGTATCATGTATTGAAAGTAATTTTTTGCCAACTCTTCACTCAAATATTTGATGAATCGAATTTATTCTGTTCTGTTTTGAATTAACTAAGTTACACTGTATATATATGAGTGAAGTATGATTACAGTTTTCTTTCAGATACCCTGCAAACTACTTGGAGCAGATTGAAATGCATGCATGTATTTTCAAACAATTAATAAACATTCATAAAACAAAATGTCAAGAAAAAAATGTCAAGAAAAAAATCTGCGGTAAGAAAAAGCCGAAAGTGGAATATATATATAAAAGGGGAAGATAAAATAATATAGAAAAATATAACACAAACGCAACGAATGCGCAAAAATGCTGCAATTCAAGAAGATTTGTGGAAAATATATCAATATCATGAAAGTCAAAAAATGTTAAAATAAAATGGCGAGACTGTAGTAAATCGGTAAAAGCGTATAGATGCTCATCAGGGTAAGTAAAATCTATACGAACCGTTAAAAAAATTAGTGAAATCATAATGTTTTCTGCGAACAGTGTTGGTATATAGCTAAAAAACACTGTCCTTTACCCCGAACATTATGATAAACCAAGAATTTGAATGAAATACAAATAAAAGAAATGAAATTACGAACCTAAAACTGAGAGATGCTACCAACAGGAGACGTGACAAAGGAAATAACTGAACGCGTCATGTAGGGACCGGATGTTTACGAAAATATCAAGTTACTTCTGAGGTTGGGGGAGTTTCGATGAAGATTAGGAAATCGATGGGAAAAAAGGATGAAAGCGAACTACATTGAGGAAACGATGAAGATTAAAGAAATGATGCAAAAGGAAAGGAGTGTATTTAAAAATTAATGTGTAATATAAAAAATATAAGGTGTATATAAGTAAGTGTATATAAGTGTAAGGTGTATATAAGTAAGTGTATATAAGTGTAAGGTGTATATAAGTATCTCCCCCAACCTCAGAAGTAACTTGATATTTTCGTAAACATCCGGTCCCTACATGACGCGTTCGGTTATTTCCTTTGTCACGTCTCCTGTTGGTAGCATCTCTCAGTTTTAGGTTCGTAATTTCATTTCTTTTATTTGTATTTCATTCAAATTCTTGGTTTATCATAATGTTCGGGGTAAAGGACAGTGTTTTTTAGCTATATGCCAACACTGTTCGCAGAAAACATTATGATTTCACTAATTTTTTAACGGTTCGTATAGATTTTACTTACCCTGATGAGCATCTATACGCTTTTACCGATTTACTACAGTCTCCATTTTATTTTAACATTTTTTGACTTTCATGATATTGATATATATATATATGCTAAGTTTAACTTACTTTTTTTCAGAGAGATTTGGTAAATCATTTTGTTTTTTGTCCTGAATATATATTTATTACGCATATATATTTATAAAGAATATAAATTGTTTATTTTTGTAATATTATTCTTATTGAATGTTCAATTCTGCATTATTTTCTTTCTCTTGTTATGAACTTAAAACTTACTTCATTTTAATGCCAGGACGAGCAGAATTGAAAGGACTTTTTCTCCATTTCCATCTAGGGACAATTCTCAAAATTGCTCATTCTTCTAACAGTTCATTAGCACTATTCACAATCTAGCAGTAAAAGGAATTTCTTGAAAAAAAGAATGCGCTTAAATGAAAATCGAATAAAAACGCTTTCTCAAACATCATCAACGTCCTAGTCTTTCTAAAAGTTCTGCATATTTATTCTTCGTATTAAAAGTGCTAATAATAGCTAAATCAGAACTCCGCACAAATCCTATTATAAAAAAATTATTTAAAATACTTAGTCCGAGATAATGGCAACAGCAATTTCTGAGTAATCGCTGAAATAAAAATGAGAGAAAAAAACGTTTTGAGGACGCATAACTTTAAAAAAACTGAAAAAGTTTTCTGCCATTATTTCTACGAAAAAATATTAACAAAATTAATTAATTTCACATTTAATGTTATCCACCCTATTTCAAACCGAAAAAAAGGAGCATTAATTACGTCGGCGTCGAGTCTAAATTGATTTAGAATCGTTCCCTCGAACTTCTAAAGAGCAAGCAAAACCTCGAAAGAAAGGCGGGCGCATTTGCGAGCACTCGCAGTCCAAAAGGCGTAATTTTATCTTACTTTTCATTGCTAGAATTTTTAGGATTCATTTTCCTTAATTACTTTCCACGTTATTTAATTTATGGATAAATTAAATTCTTGGTCAAGTTTTCTTGTCTCTCATACTCCATAAACCACGTGACATTCACTCTTAAGGGAATTCTAACCAGATCTCAAAGCACTAATGCAAGAGGAGAATTTATTGGTAATTAGTTTTATTCTCTTCGATCATAAAGCGCACGAATTCTCTGTTTTCGAGCAAGTTTGAGGCGCCAAAACAGTTCTAAATGTAAATAATTTAAAAGTATATCGCATGTCTATATTTTAATCCTTTGACTGTTCCGATTTTTAACCT